>JBBPSJ010000280.1:0-28111 GCA_038093535.1 Boletus reticulatus
GATCTTTATAGCGGCGCCTTTCTCGATGCTCCCCATTTCTTCAAGGTAAGCCGAGAGTTCATCATCCTCCTCCATTGTGGTGGTGGTCCGTGCCCGTCGTTGCGGGACTTTGTAAGTAGGACGTGCGGTGCGTCCGGAGGATGTGGTCGGGCGGGGACGTGTGGTCCGGTCGGTTCCGGATCCCTTGTGGTTGGAAGACCTACAGCCAACCTGGTGACAAATGAAGCATTGATTCTTCCGCATATACTCAGCGCGCTGAGTCGGCGATAGTCGTACGGCATCTACGTCCATCGCGTACGGGTCTCTGTGCGATCGAGGGGAGGGAGCCGGTATGTGTGGCACTCCCTTTCGTAAGTCTCCAATCCTCCTCAGTTGTTGAGAGAACTGGCCCGCCTTCTTTATCCAATCCTGGTAGCTGTCGGGAATCTTGTCGCACGAGAGGATCATCGTGGCAAGTCTGGGGCTAAGGCCATGAATAAACCACTCCACAAGAGCATGCTTGTCAGTAATACCTGACTTCTCGGCGAGAAGTTGGAATTGTGAAGCGTAGGTAGTGAACCCATCGCTCCATGCTCCCTCGGTATCCTTTCCAGCAGTTTGACGGAGTTTGGAAAGGTCTATCCTTGCCTTGGCTGCTACATCGTAGGGGGAAAAGGCGGTCTCGAAAGCTTCTTTAATCTTGTCGAAGGTCTTTTCACTGTCGGCGATAGCCGAGTTTGCGAGCTTCATCAACCATCCTTCAGCAAATGTCTTTCCCCGGCCCTTACTAATCTTGTTGAGGAAAGTAAGGGACTTTGTCGTGTCGGTAAAGAGTGCTTTGTTGATGGTGAAGTACGCGTTCATCGAGAGGAGCCATCTGTTGGCATCCTCTGCCTCCCCGGTAAAGTCCTCGGGAAGGCCGGCCTTTATTTCTGAAACCATTTCGTCTTCTGGAGCCGGGTCAAGATCAATGTCCTCCTGCGCGGTCGGTTCCGGATCAGGGCTGTGAAAAACAAGAGGAGGGTCCTCGCTAAGGACAACGTCGGGAGTAGAGGGGGCAGCTAATTCAGAGGTGGACGGGAGAGCGTCTAAGTCTCTTCCTTGGCTCCTGTTGAGATCCGCTAGTTGCTGTTGGACTTGTCTGTAGTGAGCGATTCGATCCGGAGAGGAGAATCGGTCAGGTAAGACAACGTGGAACGGATGTCCGTCAGGAAGAAGGTGGATACGGGGGCGCGGGGAAGAAGAAGACACGGTGGGTGGAGAGGGTGGCGGGGAGTCTGAAGGCGCTCTGAATCTGCCGATTCGGGAAATGTCGGAGTGGGGGAATGTCCTCTACTTGAAAGTAGGGACAAGGGGAAAAGCTAGTTCTTTTGTAACGCACAGCGTAGACTTGTCGTAGCGTGCTGCGATACGGGTCGAAGAATAAGCGAGGTAGCGAGGAGTTCAACTCAAGGACGAGTGCCGAGCTTCGAGACGATGCGAAGCCTAAGCGGGTCTCTCCTATTCTAGGTATCCTAAGGACTCACTAGAACTCGGAGGTGGTGAGGCAAGATCAACGCTGATATTGCGTAGAACTAGCTTAGGGAAAATACAGGGAGAGACGACGACTATATATACGGTAGGCCCCTAATCTAGATGAAGGATATAAAAGGGATGCGCAGCATCCGCAGTAAAGCGCAGTTGAATGCGCAGCTATCCGCAGCAAGAGGCTATGAGTGCGCAGCACGAGATAGCGATCTACGAATATTAAAGGAAAGACTATGCCACTGCCTTACGAAGTCTGAATAAGGTGACAGTGGCGGAGACGGAACGGAAGTCCTAATATGGTATGGGCGGGGCGCCGTGTGAGCCAAAGAGGAAACAGATCGAGAGAGCGTATCTGGTATACGTGGAGGACGACTCCACTACGAATACAGCCGCGTACGGCGAGAGGACGAGTCTGTAGAGAAACGGAAGACGAGGACGAGCGAAAGAACAAGGAAAAAGTGTACCCCCTTCGTAGACCGTAACACTGAGTACTTGCGGAAGAACCAATGCTTCATTTGTCACAAGGTTGGCTGTAGGTCTTCCAACCACACCGGATCCGGAACCGACCGGACAATACGTCCCCGCCCGACCACATCTTCCGGACGCTCCGCATGTCCTGCTTACAAAGTCCCGCAACAATGGGCACGCACCACCACCACAACGGAGGAAGATGATGAATTGTCCGCTTACCTCGAGACCATGGGTAGCATTGACAAAGGCGCCGCAATAAAGATCCTCAAAACTGCTTTCAGGGAGGGCAGCTCATCCGATGACGAGGAGGCTGGCTACCAAGCCATGGCTGAGGTAAGAAGGGCCACTTACCAAGAGTGCCAAAAGGAAGTGATCTGGGCAGCACCACAAGCCAGGGCTGTACGATCTGGAACATGGAACAATAGGTTCTCCGCTATCGCGCCAGCGGAGCTCTGGGACGCCACCTCAGAGAAAGCCCAGGATCATTATCCTGGCACGTACGCAGATGATGAAGTCCAATCAATGCTGGACGCGGACGCAGCTACTCCCACGAGTCAAGGGATGGGGCTTGGACTGCAACCTTCCTCGCAAGAGACCGCCACGAGAAACACAGTCAAACACGGAATAAGAGTGGCACAACACTTGGAACCGACCAAGGTCGTTAGAGCGGTGAGCGAAGAAGCTGGAGCACATGAGATATCCGGAACTGACCGGGACATGTGGCCAGAGACGCCTGGAACCGACCAGGGTTTTTAAAGGGCAGGAATGGGTCAACGTCATACCCTGCCAATTCAATTTCTTATAGATGTTCTCCAGTGTTTGTGTCAGGTGGTACTTCGCAATCCATATCTATTCCTGTCACTATCTACCCACCTGACCACACTGCGTTCAAAAGCGTTGACACAAAAGCCCTCATCGATTCCGGGGCAACGGATTGCTTTATCGACTACCCAACCGTAGTGGCATGTGACATCCCCACTACCCGACTAAAGACTCCCCTGCAGGCGAGCAATGTTGATGGAACTCCCAACAAAAACGGCCTAATACGAAAACAGGCATCGGTATTAATGCAGACGGGAGAAACCACCGAACTCCGAGACTTCCTTGTTATCGACTGTGGCAAGGATGATATAATTCTAGGTTTGCCTTGATTCCGGGACTGAAATCCGGAGATTAACTGGGAAACTGGGACCGTCCGTATCCGAGATACAGAACCGACTGTACAGGAGTGCACGCATATATGACAAGACAGAGCGGCTGCAGCCCACACTATCACTGTCTTCAACAGAAAATGCCAGATGAGTAAACTTCGACGGAGACGAGCTCTGTGGTGGGGCAATAACTTCAATCTGAAACGTACATATACGGCTCATCTGAAGGTACCTGACGTGGAGCCAACCACGCAGCAGGAGGACATACCAGCACTCATAGATTGTGAGGAGGATAAAGCCGAGCCAACTGGACCCTCCATTAGGAAAACCACAATATCGACTTCTCTGGCCCAATCAGCAGAGAAAACCAAGAAGGAACTCCCGCGGGACTTCCAAGACTTCAAAGACATCTTCCAAAAAAAGGACAACAGTCCCCTTCCGCCTTACCGGTCATTCGATCACGGCATAGATCTAGACAACTCATTTCTACCCAAGGTTGCCAAGGCCTACCCGCTTAACCCTAAGGAGCGAGAGGCATGCAAAGACTTCATTGACAAACACTTGAAAGCCGGACATATTTGCCCATCGAATTCCTCCATGGCTTCCCCGTTCTTCTTCGTTTCAAAGAAGGATGGTAATCTTCACCCATGCCAAGATTACCGCTATCTCAATGAGCACACCATCAAGAACGCTTACCCTCTCCTGCTCATCGGAGACTTGATGGATCAGCTCAAGGAATCTCGTTACTTCACGAAGATGGACATTCGCTGGGGCTATAACAACGTCCATATCAAGACTAAAGACGCCTGGAAGGCGGCGTTCCTTACGCCCTTTGGCCTCTTCGAGCCTCTCGTCATGTTTTTTGGCCTTTGCAACAGTCCTGCGACTTTCCAGTCGTTCATGGACTTCATTCTCAAGGATATGGTAGCGGAAGGATGGTTGATCATCTATATGGATGATATGTTGATCCATTCCAGGGATCTTACCGAACATCACAACAGAACGAGGCAAGTTCTGGAACGGTTGAGAGAGAACCGTCTCAGCCTCAAATTGGAAAAATGTACGTTTGATGCATCCTCGGTTGAATTCCTAGGGATGGTCATCCAAGAGGTATCATTGTGATGGACCCTACCAAGCTCTCAGCAATCTCTAAGTGGGAACCACCCACGTCGGTTCATGCAGTCCATTCATTCATCAGATTCTGCAACTTTTACAGCAAGTTCATCCCAAATTTCTCGGGAATTGCTAGGCCGATCTTGGATTTAACAAAGAAAGGGCAGCCGTGGTCCTGGATGCATGAGCAACAACAGGCTTTCGACCTCCTCCGTCAGGCCTCTATCTCCAAACCTGTACTTGTAATGCCAGACAACACCAAACCATTTTTCGTCATGACAGACGCTTCCCTCACTGCCACAGGGGGCATGCTGATGCAGAAGGACGCCAATGGCAATTTACATCCCTGCTGCTACATCTCACGAACGTTCTCTCCGGCGGAACGAAATTATGACATCTATGAGAGAATTACTCGCCGTCATACGCGCACTCGAAGAGTGGCGCCACTACCTCACCGGAACCAACCGACCGGTTACTGTGCTCACAGACCACAAAAATCTGTGTTACTCCAAAGACCCTAGGAAGCTTTCTCGGCGGCAAGCGAGATGGCTATTAACGCTACAGGACTACAACCTCCTGTTCCAACACGTACCCGGCACCAACATGGGCCCGGCAGATGCTCTTTCGCGGAAGGACGCCCTGGATACTTCGGTCGACAATGCCGAAGTTACCCTACTTCCGGGAGAGCTATTTTTAAAGCGAATCGACCTCAACCTCCGGACCGCCATCAAGCGGTCAACCTCCGATGATTCCTTCATCATTGACCAGTTATGTAAGTTGCACGATGGTGCTTCGGGTATTCCCCGCTCATCGGTGCACGACTGGCAATTTGACGAAGGATTACTATACTTTAAGGATCAGGCCTACGTGCCTGAAGCTCACTGGAATGACCTCCTCCATTCCATCCATGATTCGCCTGCGGGTGGTCATGGTGGTTATTACCGAACCGTCAACGCGGTACAACGTGACTATTGGTGGCCAGGTCTGACGGCATTTGTCCAACGATTCGTCCAAGGATGCGCCGTCTGCCAAGCCAACAAGGTCAACACTCATCCCACCGTCCCGCCTCTCACTCCTCTTCCGGTTGCTTCCACTCGCCCCTTCTCTACACTTTTGGTCGATCTCATCATGGACTTGGCGCCATCCAATGGTTATGATTCAGTCATGGTCGTGGTCGACCATGGGCTGACAAAGGGAGTAAATTTCACCCCAACTCACAAGAGTGCGGATGCCTGCGGGGTCGCGCAGCTCTTCTTTGAGAAGATTTTCCCTTGCTTCGGGCTACACGACAAGATCATCTCGGACCGCGGTCCGCAGTTCGCCTCGGCCTTCACCCTGGAACTGGCTAGACTCTTGGATTATGATCTGCTCCTTTCCTCCGCATATCACCCACAGACGGATGGTGAAATGGAACGGGTAAATCAAGAGCTAGAGACTTACTTACGGATCTTTTGTCAAGGCGACGCCACCCGATGGTCGGATCTTTTGCCAATGGCTGAGTATTGCCACAACTCCGCCATCCACTCCGTAATGGGAAAGACCCCGTTTTCATTAATGATGGGCTATGAGCCAAGGGCTTATCCCAATTTAGGAAAAACAACCTTCATCCCCGCCTTAGAAAAACGCCTCAGTGACCTCGATGAGGCCTGATTAGAAGCACATGCCGCCCACGAAAAAGCCCAACACTACATGAAAGAACGTGTTACGTCAAAATTCAAACCCTGGAAAGTCGGAGATAAGGTGTGGCTCGAGGGCCGCAACCTAAGACTCCGCTACCCCTCTCGCAAACCTGCACCACACCGTGAAGGCCCATTTGAAATTTCACAGGTAATATCACCTGTTTCGTACAAACTCTGCCTGCCAAGGACCTGGAAGATCCATAACACCTTCCACGCCTCCCTTCTTACCCCATATAGGGAAACTGCGGAACATGGACCTAATTTTGTTCCGCTTCCGCCGAACGTAATTGACAGAGAAGAGGAATTTGAAATAGATCAAATCCTCGCCCATCGGGGCTCCGCTCGCCGCTGCCGCTACCTCGTTTCGTGGAAAGGATACCCGTCCTCCGAAAACACCTGGGAACCCGAGTCCAATCTCGGACATGCTATGAGGTTGCTCAGAGCATATAAGGCCAGGGACCCTGTCGCCTTCCCTTCATCCTAAATTCCCATTATCTACCCGTCTGAGTCGAGCTGCCGCTCCTCCACCTGCTCCATCACCACCACCACCTGTCTATGTCGTTCTCATCGCTTCATGCACTCCCCCAGCAACTCCCCGTCCGCATCCACAGACTTCCTGATCGCTGCCGACGAATTCTTTACGTATCCATTCTCAAGAATCCCGCCGCCGCCCGTATCATCCCAGACCAACCTACCTTCCGAGACTCTTCGATACTCCAATCTCTTGGAGTCATCTTTTATTCATATGCCACCGCTCGCACAGTGCATGCCCAACTTTTCCCAGATGGGGGCCTGCCTGTCTACGCCGCCGCCATGGGACAGGCCATCTACGCCTCCCAAGACTTCGTCCTGGATGCCCTCCATGACCACGGATTCGCGGGTGTCATTCGCGGACTTCCAGTCCCACTGTTCATGCACGTACTGCGCCCACTTGTCCAGGCCTTACCAGCCAATCTACAGACATATTATCTCGACCCCAATCCCAATGCTTGGGACTCCAATCCTTGGGCCCGAGACGTGGCACATCCCCGAAACTCTCTCTGGGACGACGACTCCATGATCGGCCCAGACTCCCATGCCTCGTCCCCCGATGCCTCATCCCCAGAACCACTGCCTGTCCTGCCTCCAGCGAATACCACAACTTGCCCACCTTCCAGAGGCGGAAGTGTTGACTCTGCTGGAGGATCTAGCAGCGATCCTGTTTCCAGACAACCCCTTGCCACCCTCTCCGCTGACCACTCCGACATCCTGCGATTCCTCGCAACCGTCTGTTACGGTCTACGAAGGGGGTACACTTTTTCCTTGTTCTTTCGCTTGTCCTCGTCTTCCGTTTCTCTACAGACTCGTCCTCTCGCCGCACACGGTTGTATTCGTAGTGGAGTCGTCCTCCACGTATACCAGATACGCTCTCTCGATCTCTTTCTCCTTTGGCTCACACGGCGCCCCGCCCATACCTCATTAGGACTTCCGTTCCGTCTCCGCCACTGTCACCTTATTCAGACTTCGTAAGGCAGTGGCATAGCCTTTCCTTTTATATTCGTAGATCGCTATCTCGTGCTGCGCACTCATAGCCTCTTACTGCGGATAGCTGCGCATTCAACTGCGCTTTACTGCGGATGCTGCGCATCCCATATATATCCTTCATCTAGATTAGGGGCCTACCGTATATATAGTCGTCGTCTCTCCCTGTATTTTCCTTAAGCTAGTTCTACGCAATATCAGCGTTGATCTTGCCTCACCACCTCCGAGTTCTAGTGAGTCCTTAGGATACCTAGAATAGGAGAGACCCGCTTAGGCTTCGCATCGTCTCGAAGCTCGGCACTCGTCCTCGAGTTGAACTCCTCGCTACCTCGCTTATTCTTCGACCCGTATCGCAGTACGCTACGACAAGTCTACGCTGTGCGTTACACCGTCCCTCTACTTGGACCCGGCACTCCTGAGCCCGAGCATGACCAACCTCTTCCCACCCGACGGCATCCATCCACTCCAACCCCCTCCAGCCGTCCTCGTAATATCAAATGGGGTAGTGGAAAGGTATGCTTCAGATTACCCAGCTCTGCAGCACGAGCTGTGGGCCAACGTACTTCGGGAAATAGAGGAAAGCAGAGACAGGCAACTCCGTTCCCCACCTCCGGTCGCTATGACAAGGACGCGGCCACTATGCCCTCGCCCTCGCAGGGTACTTTGGCCAATCCAATCGACGTAGATTGGTTCTCTTCCCCCCTCCTGCCTCCTACTCCCGCTCATCCTGCCCGTACCAACCTCGCTCGATGTTTCACTTGTGGACAACAAGGTCACATCAGGGCGGAATGTCCCCATTACGAATGTCCTCTCTGTAGGACCACCGCTCCAGGACATATCCAAGCCTGGTGTCCTCACCGCCACTGTCTCCTTTGTGGGGAACTTGGTCATGCCAATGACCTCTGCCCCACCCGTCATAACCCTTTTGACGACGTCGACCTCACCGACTACAAGATCAACGAAGGAGACCGGAGTAGCTAAAAGGTCTTGCGGGTGCTTCGACCATACAAAGGGGGTAATGTTACGGTCTACAAAGGGGGTACCCAATTTCCCTACACTTTTCCTTGTTCACTTGTCCCAGACTCGTTCTCTCGCCGTACGCGGCTGTATCCGTAGTGGAGTTGTCCTCCACATGTACTACCAGATACGTCTCTTGATCTTCATCTCTTTTCGTCTCACACGGTGCCCCGCCTATACCTTACATCTTCTTCTGTTCTGTCTCCGCCACAGCCCCTTGTTCAGACTTCATGGCTGTGGCATAGCCTTTATCTTTATTTCATTTATTCAGTGTTGCGCACTCACAGCTTCGCACTGCGCATACCGCGCATGCTCAGCCTTCAGACTGCGGATGCTGCGCATCCTTTATATATCCTTCATCTAGATTAGGGGCCTACCGTATAAATACTTGTCGTTCTTCTCCTGTATTTCCCCAGCTAGTTCTACGCAATATCAGCGTTATTTCTCGTCTCGAAGCTCGGCACCATCCTCGAGTTGAACTCCTTGTCTATACCTCACACGTTCTTCGACCAGTATTGCAGCACGCTACGTTAACTCTACGCTGTGCGTTACACCTTCTTCGCAAGAGACCGCCATGAGAAACACAGTCAAACATGGAATCAGAGTGGCACTTGAGATACCTGGAACCAACCAGGGTTTTTGAAAGGCAGGAATGGGTGAACATCATACCCTGCCAATGTTGTTTCTTATAGATGTTCTCCAGTGTTTGTGTCAGGTGGTTCTTGGCAATCCATATCTATTCCCGTCACCCTCCCCTGCGGGCGGGCAATGTTGATGGAACTCCCAACAAAAACGGCCTGATACAAAAACAGGCATCGGTGCTAATGCAAATCGGAGAAACAACTGAACTCTGAGACTTCCTTGTTATTGACTGTGGCAAGGATGACATCATACTAGGTTTGCCCTGGCTCCGAGACCGAAATCTGAAGATTAACTGGGAAACTGAGACCGCCCACACCCGAGATATGGAACCGACCATACAGGAGTGCACGCATATATGGGAAGACAGAGTGGCTGCAGCCCACACTATCACTGTCTTCAACAGAAAATGCCAGATGAGTAAACTTCGACGGAGACGAGCTCTGTGGTGGGGCAATAACTTCAATCTGAAACGTACATATACGGCTCATCTGAAGGTACCTGACGTGGAGCCAACCACGCAGCAGGAGGACGTACCAGCACTCATAGATTGTGAGGAGGATAAAGCCGAGCCAACTGGACCCTCCATTAGGAAAACCACAATATTGACTTCTCTGGCCCAATCAGCAGAGAAAACCAAGAAGGAACTCCCGTGGGACTTCCAAGACTTCAAAGACATCTTCCAAAAAAAGGACGACGGTCCCCTTCCGCCTTACCGGTCATTCGATTATGGCATAGATCTAGACAACTCATTTCTACCCAAGGTTGCCAAGGCCTACCCACTTAACCCTGAGGAGTGAGAGGCATGTAAAGATTTCATTGACGAGCAGTTGAAAGCCAGACGTATTCGCCCATCGAATTCCCCCATGGCTTCCCCGTTCTTCTTCGTCTCAAAGAAGGATGGTAATCTTCGCCCCTGCCAAGATTACTGCTATCTCAATGAACATACCATCAAGAATGCTTACCCTCTCCTGCTCATTGGAGACTTAATGGATCAGCTCAAGGGATCTCGTTACTTCATGAAGATGGACATTTGCTGGGGCTACAATAACGTCCGGATCAAGACTAAAGACGCTTGGAAGGTGGCGTTCATCACGCCCTTCAGCCTCTTCAAGCCTCTCGTCATGTTTTTCCGCCTTTGCAACAGCCCTGCAACTTTTCAGTTGTTCATGGACTTCATTTTTAAAGACAAGGTAGCAGAAGGATGGTTGATCATCTATATGGATGATATGTTGATCCATTCCAGGGATCTTACTGAACATCACAACAAAATGAGGCGAGTTCTGGAACGGTTAAGGGAAAACTGTCTCGGCCTCAAATTGGAAAATGTACTTTTGATGCATCCTCGGTTGAATTCCTCAGAATGGTCATCCAAGAGGGTATCATTGCGATGGACCCTACCAAGCTCTTGGCAATCACTACCTGGGAACCACCTATGTCGGTTCGCACAGTCCGCTCATTTATAGGGTTCTGCAACTTGTACCGCAAGTTTATTCCGAACTTCTCGGAAATTGCCAGACCGATCTTGGATTTGACAAAGAAAGGGCAGCCATGGTCCTGGATGCACACGCAACAACAGGCTTTCAACCTCCTCCATCAGGCCTTTACCTCCAAACCTGTACTCGCAATGCTGGACAACACCAAACCATTTTTCGTCATGACAGATGCCTCCCTCACTGCCACCGGGGGCATGCTGATGCAGAAGGACGCCAATGGCGATTTACATCCCTGCTGCTACATCTCACAAACGTTCTCTCCGGCGGAATGAAACTATGACATCTATGACCGAGAGTTACTTGCCGTCATACATGCACTCGAGGAGTGGCGCCACTACCTCACCAGAACCGACCAGCCCATTACTGTGCTCACAGACCACAAAAATCTGTGCTACTTCAAAGACCCCAGGAAACTGTCTTGGTGGCAAGCGAGATGGTTATTAACTTTACAGGACTATGACCTCCTGTTCCAACACATACCCGGTGCCAATATGGGCCCGGCAGACGCTCTGTCGCGGAAGGACACCCTGGATACTTTGGTCAACAATACCGAAGTTACCCTACTTCTGGGAGAGCTTTTTTTGAAATGAAATGACCTCGACCTTCGGACCACTATCGAGTGGTCAACCTCTGACGATTCCTTTGTCATCGACCAGTTACGTAAGTTGCATGCCTCGTGGATACCCCACTCATCAGTGCACAACTGGTGGTTCGACGAAGGACTTCTATACTTCAAAGATTGGGTCTATGTGCCTGAAGCCCACCGGAATGATCTCCTCCACACAATCCATGATTCACCTGCAGGTGGTCACGGTGGTTATTACCGAACCGTTAATGTGGTACAACATGACTATTGGTGGCCAGGTCTGATGGCATTTGTCCGACAATTCATCCAAGGATGTTCTGTCTGCCAGGCTAACAAAGTCAACACCCATCCCACCATCCTGCCTCTCACCCCTCTTCCGGTCGCTTCCACTCGCCCCTTCTCCACACTCTCGGTCAATCTCATCATGGACTTGCCGCCGTCCAATGGTTATGATTTGGTTATGGTCGTGGTCGACCATGGCCTTACAAAGGGGGTAATTTTCACCCCAACTCATAAGAGTGTGGATGCCTGCGGGGTCGCGCAGCTCTTCTTCGAAAAGATTTTCCCCCACGTCGGGCTACACAACAAGATCATCTTGGACCGCAGTCTGCAGTTCACCTCGGCCTTCGCCCTGGAACTGGCTAGACTCTTGGATTATGATCCGCTTCTCTCTTCCACATACCATCCGC
Organism: Boletus reticulatus; assembly: GCA_038093535.1. Lineage (NCBI taxonomy): Eukaryota > Fungi > Basidiomycota > Agaricomycetes > Boletales > Boletaceae > Boletus > Boletus reticulatus. Next base: position 11,869 of record JBBPSJ010000280.1, read on the forward strand.
AAACGGACGGAGAAACGGAACAGGTCAATCAGGAGCTAGAGACATATCTTTGGATCTTTTGTCAAGGTGCTGCCACCTGATGGTCGGATCTCTTACCAATGGCTGAGTATTGCCACAACTCTGCCATCCACTCCGTAACGGGAAAGACCCTGTTTTCATTGATGATGGGCTATGAGCCGAGAGCTTATCCCAATATAGGAAAAATGACATTCCTTCCCACCTTAGAAAAACGACTTGGTGACCTCGATGAGGCCCAATTAGAAGCACATGCCACCCACGAAAAAGCCCAACGCTACATGAAAGAACACATTACATCAAAATTTAAACCTTGAAAGGTCGGAGATAAGGTGTGGCTCGAGGGCCGCAACCTGAGACTCCATTACCCCTCTCACAAACTCGCACCACCCCGTGAAGGCTCATTTGAAATTTCACAGGTAATATCACCTGTTTTGTACAAACTCCACCTACCACACTCATGGAAAATCCATAACGCCTTCCACGCCTCCCTACTTACCCTGTATAGGGAAACCACGGAACACGGACCAAACTTGGTTCCGCTTCTGCCGGACATAATTGACAGAGAAGAGGAGTTTGAAATAGATCAAATCCTCGCCCATTGGGGCTCCGCATGCCGCCGCCACTACCTTGTTTTGTGGAAAGGATACCTGTCCTCTGAAAACACCTGGGAACCCAAGTCCAACCTTGGACATGCTGTGACCCTGCTCAGGGAATATAAGGCCAGAGATCCTGTTGCCTTCCCTTCATCCTAACTCCCATCTTCCACCCATCTCTGAGTCAAGCTGCCGCTCCTCCATAACCTTTACGTTACCACCTTGCTGATATCATTCTCGTCACCCCATGCACTCCCCCAGCAACTCCCCATCCCCATCCACAGACTCCCAGAACGTTGCCAATGAATTCTCTATGCTGCCATTCTCGAGAATCCTGCCGCCGCCCGTACGATCCCAGACCTTCCTGCCTTCCACAACTCATCCATACTCCAATCTCTGGGAGTCATCTTTTATTCATACGCCACCGCTCATACCATGCACGCCCAGCTCTTCCCAGATGGGGGGTTGCCTGTCTACACCGCTGCTATGGGACAGGCCATCTATGCCTCCCGAGAACTGGTCTTGGACGCCCTCCACAACCACGGATTCGCTGATGTCATTCACAGACTTCCCAACTCACTGTTCATGCATGTTTTGTGTCCACTCGTCCAGGCCTTACCAGCCAATTTATGGACATATTATCTCGACCCCAACCCCAACGAGTGGGACTCCAACACTTGGGCCCACGACATTTCACACCCTTGAAACTCTCTCTGGGACGACGACTCCACGGTTGGCCCAGACTCCCATACCTCGTCCCCCAACACCGCATCCCCAGAGCCGTTGCCTGTCCTGCCTCCAGCAGATACCACAACTTGCCCACCTCCCGGAGGCGGAAGTGTTGTCCCTGCTGGAAGATCTAGCAGCGATTCTATTCCCGGACCACTCCCCCTCACTGCCCTCCCCGCTGACCACCCCGACGTCTTGTGATTCCTCACAACCGTCCCTCTACTTGGACCCGGAACTCCTGAACCAAGCCTAACGGACCTCTTTCCGCCCGACGGCATCCATCCACTCGAACCCCCTCCGGCCATTCTCATGATGTCGAACGGAGTAGTGGAAAGGTTTGCTTTGGCCTACCCAGCTCTGCAGCACAAGCTGTGGGCCAACGTACTTCAGGAAATAGAGGAAAGCAGAGACAGGCAACTCCGTTCCCCACCTCCAGTTGCTATGACAAGGACCAGGGCGTTATGCCCTCGCCCTCGCAGGGCTCTTCATCCAATCCAATTGACATAGACCACTTCCCCTTGCCCCTCTTACCTCCTACTCCCGCTTGTCCCGCTCACACCAACCTCACCCGCTGCTTCACTTGTAGACAGCGAGGTCATATCCACGCAGAATGTCCTCACTACAAGTGTCCTCTCTGCCGGACCACCACCCCCGGCCATATTCAGGCCTGGTGCCCCAGACGATGATGCCTTCTCTGTGGAGAACTCAGTCATGCCGAGGATTTGTGTCCCACTCGTCATAACCCATTCGATGATGTAGACCTCACCAACTATGAGGTCAACGAAGGGGACCAAAGCAGTTAGGTGTCTCGCAGGTGCTTCGACCGTACGAAGGGGGTAATGTTACGGTCTACGAAGGGGGTACCACTTTTTCTTTACACTTTCTCAATCGCTCACTCTCTGACTTGTTCTCTTGCCATATGTGGCTGTATTTGTAATGGCGTCGTCCTCCATATATACTATCAGATATGTCTCTCGATCTCCTTCTCTTTCCGTCTCACATGGCACCCCGCCTATACCTTACATAGACTTACATTCCATCTCCGCCACAGCCCCTTTATTCAGACTTCATGGCTGTGGCCTAGCCTCATTTATATTTCTTTGATTTGTGCTGTGCACTCATCGCCATGTAGCTGTGCATACTGTGCATACATAACCCATAGACTGTGGATGCTGCGCATCCCATTTATACCCTTCATCTACATTAGGGGCCTACTGTATAAATACTCGTCGTTCCTCTCCTGTATTTCCCCAGCTAGTTCTATGTAATATCAGCGTTATTTCTAGTCCATCACCTTCGAGTCCCAGAGAGCCTCTCAGGTACCTGTGGATAGAAGAGACCCACTTAGGCTTTGCATCATCTCGAAGCTTGGCATAGTCCTTGAGTTGAACTCCTTGTCTATTCCTTGCATGTTCTTCGCCCCATATCGCAGCACGCTACACTAATACTACACTGTGCGTTACACCACCACCTGGTCGTCAACAACACGATGTGTCCCCACCGTCGTAAAGACAACGACAACAATGTTGCAGCCAGTGCGGCGTCACCACTGCCACCACGAGGTTGACCACAATGACGTGACGCAGCACCGCAACGACAGCGATGGTGATGCAGCCACAATGGTGTCCAACGGAACGCAGTAATTTGTAAATATATACATTTGTTTGTAGTTAGAAATAATACATCTGTTTTTTACTACTTGAACTGTGAGGAAGTCGAGTAAGAGGGATGAAAAAAAACTAGCCCTGTCTAGCTGTAGGAACTGTGCAAATGGTATAGTGGTCACAGATGCTTATGGACTGTGGTGACTGCACAGCTTTTCCAAATCTGTACAGCACTGTGAGCTCTGTGAGCTAACTGCACAGGGGGGGACCTTCCTGTGATATTGTGACAGGTGTAACATGCTGTGCAGGGTCTTACAGTACTGTACAGCTAATTTGTGATTTGCTGATGTGGCTGTAAACTACATTTGAGTTTCATTTAAACACTAGTACTTGAACTGGCCACGTACCTTTTCTACAACAGCAGTATGATGAATTTTTCTTGGGGATTCTGAGAAGCCCGCATTGTCATTCATGTATGGTATGCCATATTGTTTGAATGAAATGAAAGTGTTCTGTTTGAGGGCACTGATTGCCGATGGAGTGCCTCCTAGGACCCCACTGGATCCATGGGCAATAGAACGAACAGAAAGCGCAGAAGAGCTTGAGTTGGAAGGAGAGTTGGCATTAGGAGTTCTAGAAATGACTGCACACTGGCACAGAGTTTGTGGTAAGTCTTGAGGCTTTATCTCCATCTTGTGGACTTCATTGGCCTGACTATCAGCAAGGGATTCAGAGGAGTCAGATCACATCTTGACAATGAGCATAGGATGAAACAGCAGAAAAAGACGGAAGAAGAGGTATGAACTTGCGCTACTACTACTATGTAAAAAGGAAGGTGACTTGTCACAGAGTCACATCATAAATCAGGAAATTAGTGATTGGTAATGAGTGTCACATCACTGGCACCTTGTTTCTGCTGTGTCTAAGCTCATCCGTCAGCCCATCCACATCACCCTTGACCATTTTCAGTGCCCTAACTTAATCCCATGGTATGTAGTATGAAAAATGTATTGATGCCCTTCAGGTTGTGAGAGTCTGCTGGTGATGAGCAGTATTAGCTCCAAGTCCTTTCTGTTTACCACCATTTGCCACTCTCAAGGATGCCAAAGTGTCTCCAGTGTCTCAAAAACTTTGCAACAGACCATGATGTTACTGTCCACCTTACACAGAAGAGCTCCAAGTGCAACTTGTGCTTGGTGGCGGGAGCAGCTTGGACCATGTCTCTCCATCAATTTCCTGCTTTTCTAGGATGTCAGTGACATAGGTGCTATGCTATCTGATCCAGTTCCATCATCCCCAACACAAGATTTGCTGGCTCACAACGACAATGACAGTGACCCCATGTGCACAGAGGATTTATCTGGCTTGGATGAGAACTATCCATTTGATGATGCTGGCCACAATGGAGAACCAACAGGCAGGCTCTCCATGGCCATGTCCCATGCCTTTCTCACATAGCTAGGCCAAGGTCACACAATCAAGTACTGTACTTCTCTGATGCCGGTTCCATTTACCCAGGTGATAAATTGTTTCTCAACCACTTCAAAATGGATCCCCACACTATGGACTGTCAAGTGAATCTATATTTCCCATTCTCAAATCTTCAAGATTGGGAGATGGCCAATTTCCTTTTATGGTCTGACCTCAGTATGGCAAAGATTGATGAATTCTTATTGTTGACTTTGGTAAGTCTTGGTCTTTACATCACAGTTTTCCATTAAACATTCTGATCTTTAGACCCACACTCTCCCGCTCTCATTTTGGACCACCAAGGATCTTCATGGGTGGACAGAGCTTCTTCCAAGTGGGTCATATTGGAATTACAGGATCATCCCTATGTCCCACCCAACCAAGAAATCAGCTGTCCTGTACTACTGTGATTCCCTCAATTGCATTGAAGCATTGTTCAACCACCCCTACTTTGCTAGCCATATGGATTATGTTCCATTTCGCACATTCACAACTGGGAAGCATATATAGTATTGACTCAACCTAGGGCAAACTCCCACAGAATGCTACATTATGCAGTGTTATCCTATCATCAGACAAAACTAATGTTGCCAATATCTGTGGAGGGAAGGTTGCCTACCTGCTGCTAATCAGCCTCGCCAATATCAGAATGAACATCCACAACAAGGCCTCTTTGCATGCATTCTTATCTGCTGCCCTGATACCCATTCCTGAATTTCTCCATCCAGTAAAGAGAATGTGGCCTGTACTGGAGGTGTATCTTTTTCATGACTGTCTCAATATTATTGTGGAACCCACTTGGTAACCTTCAGTTCTGTTTCACCCTGGTAGCCACATACATTGCCAATACCCCAGAAGAATCCTTGGTGGCATGTGTATGCAGAAAGACATCGCCCATAACCATAGCTAGCCACCATAATTTCGGTGCCACATTTCACCATCCACCACACATTGGCACAACTACACTCTCTCAACTCTCTCACATTCAATGTGATCCAAATGATGTGCTGCATTATTTTATACAGTGCACACTATTCAGGTTAAACGGGGTGGCAGCTCCAATCTGGCATGATTGGCCTCACTCCAATCCTGCTTGCTTCATCTCTCCAGAGAGGTTGCACCACTGGCATCAGTTCTCTTGGGATCATGATGTCCAATGGTGCACAAATGCTCTCGGCTCACAGGAGCTTGACTTCCACTATTCCATTTTGCACCCAATCATTGGCCTTCATCATTTCAAGGGTGGTATAACAACTCTAAAACAGGTCGGTGGTTAAGCTCAATGTGAGATACAGTGCTACCTAGTTGCTGTTATTGCTGGTGCTGCACCATCTGATGTGGTCACCACAATCAGTGCCCTGATGGATTTCTGGTACTTGGCTTAGGCAACAACAATCATGTTGCTTGTCCATGACAAGATAAGTGCAGCTCTATCCAAGTTGCATGATCACAAGGATGCAATCATTGATGAGAGCGTATTGCTGAAAGGACACGTACCAACGGTCACGTGACCTTATATTAAGTAAGCATTACAAAGCGTATATAAGACTCTGCTGAGTCGGAATATAATATATCTCTCTTGATCTGCAACCGCTATCATCTCTGAGAATCTACTCTGTCCCAAAGGTAAGTACCCTAGACCAGTTCCTAGGGATCCTGTGTGGCAATGCCAGATCCTTGCTATTGCAACAGGTTATGAGCTCCGAGCTCCGACTGTGCGGAAACACCGGACACATCTTGACACAGAAATGCTTGATGTAACCACCATCGGACTCTGGATGTAGAGGGTTGCTATGACCCTACATTCTAGAAGCTCTGACACTGTTCAGTGATGCGAACACTTTACTCGCTCCCTTCACCGGTACCATGCTGACACATCATCTTTATAGAACCTACTACCAACCATGAGCTCCACCCTCGCAACTCTTCCCAAGCTTAATGGCACCAACTACAAGCGTTGGAGCCAGGACATGGAAGCATCATCAGTAAACCCCTTAGATACTGTGTAGCACTGTACAGTGATTTACAGTGCTTCACAGTGCCGCAGTATCACAGATAGGTCCCCCACTGTACAGTGACATAAAATATGTTTAAAAGTGTATTTAAATGCTATATAAACAATATAATTTTTCCAGGGACACACTGTGAACAACTGTGGACAACTGTACTCACTGTATCACTGTGGCAAATAAGGGGTTTGCTGATGATACCTTCGCACTATTGGTGTCTGGAATAAGATGTATAACAAGCCTCGCTCCAACGACAAGGACACTGAGAACCAGGAGAAATGGGACGAGAACAATGACAAGGCCCTAGGGTCTATCTCTCTCCGTCTTGACCCCTTCATCTCCACTTGGTTCATTTCCTACAACACTGGAAAGGACCTCTGGGATGCTCTAAAGAAGTCATATGATACCGCCTCCCACGCTTCTGCCTACACTGAGTGGAAGATCATGCTTGCCATCACCATTCCTGACAACCAGCATTCCGGCCCCGCCTTCTCCAAGTTGAATGCCACTTTTGCTCGTCTCGAGGACCTCCAACACAAGGTCCCAGGCAACCTTAAGGCCCTTATCACTGTCGCCAAGATTCCCAAGTACACCGAAACCCTCCATGAGAACCTTAACGGCGCCATCAACAGCAACCCTACCAAGAACAAGGTTCATTCTATGGCCGACTTGGAAAACGTAGTCACTGCTGCCTGGCAGCACTACCTCACATGCCGCCCCCCACCTAAACAGCAGGCAAACAAGGTTTCCAATGTGCGCCGCCAACAGGGCGACCCCTCCTTCAAGCAGCAACAGCAGCAGAAGGGGGATACCACAGAGAAGAAGGAGGAAAAGAAGGAGGAAGGAAAGGGGAAGAAGCGTCATCAGGGCAAGCACTCTGAAGAAGGTGAGAAGAAGCGCAAGGATTGTGCAGCCACCGCCACCGAAGCATCCTCCCCCTCGTTTGCATTTGCGAACTTCCTCATGGAGCCCGCCATCATGGATCCTGCCTCCACCAACTTCGACGAACCCATCACCGATCCTTGTGCCCTCGCACACACCACCAGCGCCACCCATCACAGCCCCCCCGCTTTCCCTCTGGCCCAAGAGGCCATCTCCCTCGCTTGCCGCATTGGCGCCACCCCTTCTCCTGAGGTGATTCACACCCTTGAGCCCGTTGCCTCCCGCCGCCACTACCACCAACACTCTGCTTTCAACGAGACCGGCCCATTCAGCATGAACCCTCTCCCTCGTCACCATGCCAGCCCCTCCATGCCCTCTCTCATCGAGCACATGAAAACTCCCTGCATCGTTGAGCTCAACTCCGATGACGAGGACAATGTCATCAGCCTGGGTGAGAAGATGGAAGTCGATGAATATGTGGAGAGGTTCTTTGAGGACACCTTGGATTGGTCAGTCCCCAATTTCCTTTGTCCCGCACTCACAGGTACTGACGTGTGGATTGTTTCACCTCAGAAAATACATAATCATGCTGTTCGTATACCTGTAGTAGATGCAATGGACATTAATACTACTGCATTCCCTCTCGCCATGTGTGATAACTGTGTAAACCAAACCAGTAAGGATAAAGGAAAACAGAAGAAAGACCATGACTTTCGAGTGCCCGATATGTGGCTACTCAACTCAGGTGCTTTGGCACATTACACACATGATCTGGATGATCTAGTCGAATTCCAGAAGTTCCCAACACCCCGGTACTCACAAATGGCAAATGGCCACACCAACATTATTGGACAAGGAACTGCCATCGTGCGCTTCCAGGGTAAACTCATGCGACTATCGCCAGTTATTTACATGCCTTCATGCACTGTAAAGCTCATCTCTATGGGCACCCTCCTCAATGACAAGTGTAAGACGGTTAAAACCCGTGACAACCATATCAACATGTTTGACAAATGCTCTCGAACCATAATCCTGAGTTCCATTCACATGGAGACACACTCTATTGGATCAGGGCACCGGTTGTGAAACCACAAGGGGATCTTGCATCCCTTACCTCCGTTGATTATGAGTTACTACACCGGCGACTCAGTCACCCCTCTCATGAAGTACTCCATGCTGCTAAAAAGCATGGTAAAGATTTTCCAGATGTTGACATTCCGTCCAACCCTCCTATCTGTCCCAGATGTGAGATGGGCAAACAACCCAACTGTACTTTTCCTCATAGTGAGATGCGCGCAAGCGCTCCCTTCGAGTTAATTCATGCTGATCTAAAATCGTTTGAAATTGAATTGTACCATAAGTACAAGTATGCTGTCATCTTCTATGATGACTACACATCCATGGCTTGGGTGATCCTAATAAAAGCAAAGGATCAGACGCTTCGCGCAACCAAGCAGTTCCATGCCTACATCCACACTCAGTTCAACGCCGTAATTAAACACTGGCGCTCTGATGCAGGGGGAGAATACACCTCCAAAGCCTTCACTGAGTACATGCGCAACAATGGCATACACATACAACAATCCACCCCTTATGCTCATCAGCAAAACGGACGCGCGGAACGCCTCATCTGTACCATTATGGACAAGGCACAACCTATGCGATTACAGGCCTGCCTGCCTGATTCCTACTGGGAGTTCGCGGTAATGCATGCACTTCATGTGTATAATTGCACCCCATCTGCTCGACTCAACTGGAAAACACCATCTGAGATGCTTATGGACCAAAAACCCACCTTTTCACATCTTTGTGTCTTTGGCTGTGGAGCTTATGTCCACATTCCAGTTGAAACCCGCGGTGGCAAACTACAGCCGAAATCACAGCTGATGATCTACCTAGGCGTTGCCGTCGGTAGTGACTCAAACTATCTATTCATGTGCCCTAATAATGCGCTCCATACATTGGCTCATGCCATCTTTGATGAGAATTTATTCCCTTGATGCTCCAAGGCTCGGCCACATCGGCTGGTTAACCACCCACCTAAACCTCACCCACACAATGACGAGTCTTCAGACTCTGATTCCATTCCAGCAGACCTTGAGTCAGATGCGGAACCCGCTCCTCGTGCCATCCACCCTCGTCACCCAGTCCCACGACCTGTTACACCACCAGTACGGGTACCTACACCACCTCCGGCACCTCCTATTACCCCACCTCGTCAACAGCCAGCTACACCTCCCGCTCGTCCTCAATGACCCCAACGTGACTGTCGTGCCCCTTTAAGGCCCGGAAATGTTTACGGGGAACGTCGTGATCCTGTTCAACAGCTCCGCGAGATTGAGTGCACCTCTGACTGGCACAGACTTGTAGGAGAAGCACCGGCTGGACCTTCGGATTTACCCGTTGTCCCTGGAGGAATGCCTCCGTCCCCGACTCCATCAGAAGATGACGTTGAGTGCATCACCAGGGAAGGGGGAGACGCATTGGTTTCATACCTCTGTAGCTGTGCCTTCCCGCTGGAAACAGAACAATCCAATGTAAACTACCGTGAATGGACATACCATGACATACTCAAACTGCCACCCGATGAGCAGACCCTCTGGCGTAAAGCCTGCCACAATGAATTACAAATACTCAAGGACCGCAAAGTCTACGAGATTGTGAATTGACCCGAACATAAAAAGATTATTAAAAATTGATGGGTCTTCAATGTTAAAACAGACGGCAGAAAGAAAGCCTGGCTTGTAGCCAAAGGTTTCTCCCAAGTAGAAGGGATTGACTTTGATCAAATATTCTCCCCCATCATACATATGCTTTGAGACAGTGTGGTGCATGTTGTTACGGTCTACGAAGGGGGTACTCAATGTTCATTACACTTTTTCGTTCACTCGTCCTCAGACTCGTTCTCTCGCCGCACGCAGCTGTATTCGTAGTGGAGTCGTCCTCCACATGTACTACCAGATATGTCTCTCAATCTCCATCTCTTTCCGTCTCACACAGCGCCCCGCCTATACCATATCTAGACTTCCGTTCCACCTCCGCCATGCCCCTTATTCAGACTTCATGGCTGTGGCATAGCCTCTTTCTATTTCATTGATTCGTGCTGCGCACTCATCGCCATGTAGCTGCGCATAACTGCGCATACATAGCCTCTTAGACTGCGGATGCTGCGCATCCATTTATACCCTTCATCTAGATTAGGGGCCTACCGTATAAATACTCGTCGTTCCTCTCCTGTATTTCCCTAGCTAGTTCTACGCAATATCAGCGTTGTTTCTAGTCCACCACCTTCGAGTCCCAGAGAGCCTCTCAGGTACCTGTGGATAGAAGAGACCCGCTTAGGCTTCGCATCGTCTCGAAGCTCGGCACAGTCCTTGAGTTGAACTCCTCGTCTATACCTCGCACGTTCTTCGCCCCGTATCGCAGCACGCTACGTTAACACTACGCTGTGCGTTACACATGCTCGCCCTCTCAGCAACTGAGAACTGGTATATTACTGGTCTTGATGTCTGATCTGCCTACCTATATGGCAAACTGGATGAAGAACTCTATATGGATTTCCCAGAAGGCTTTATGCCTCCTCACCTCAAAGGGAAAGTCTTGAGATTACTCCGCACCTCATATGGCCTAAAACAAGCAGGACTAGCTTGGTGGCGCGAACTCGACAAATCCATGAAAGAACTCGGCTTCACACGTCTTAAAAGAGATGCTGGTCTATTCATCTATTGCAAAGACAAAGAGCTCATCCTAGCGATTATCTACGTAGACGACACCATCTTCTGCGGCCCCAACAAAGCCTTTGTAGACAAGGTTAAAGCCGCCTTTATGAAGAGATGGGAATGTTGCGACTTAGGAGGAACACGCGAATTCCTAAGAATAAACATACGTCGAGACGGTCAAACCATTAAGATCGACCAACGAGAATACCTTGACAAAGTCATTGAGTGATGCAGTATGACTAATGCAAAAATTGCCAACACCCCTCTTCCTCAGGGTTATTACCCAGAGAAGAATGATCTACCTGTCCAACCGGAACTTCGGATGTGATTCCAACAGGTCATTGGATCATTGCTATATCTTATGATCGGCACAAGACCTGACATCTCATATGCAGTTACACAACTCGCCCACATGTCAGCCAACCCCTCAGAAGAGCACCTCAATAAAGCTCTATACATCTGCCAGTACCTTCTAGGCACCCGAGACTACTCTCTTGTATATAGTGGCAAATCAGGCAAAGGCATTATCGCCTGCACCAACTCTGATTGGGGACAAGACAAAGTCACGTCTCACTCGGAAACAGGTTTCTATCTGAAATTCACGGACAGTGTGTTCTTGTGGAACTCACACTTACAAAAGACCACTGCTCAGTCTTCTACAGAAGCTGAGTACATGGCCTTGAGCAACTGTATGCGCCAGGCTATTTGGATTCATCAAATGATGGAAGAACTTGGCTATCGCCTTGGCCCCATCCCTGTTTATGGTGACAATCAAGGATTGCTCTTCATTGCGCAGAACCCAGTCACCAAAAAACGATCCAAGCACATCCAAATCCGTTACCACTTCGTACTCAATGCTGTGATGTTATGGAAGCAGGTAGAGCTACTCTTTATCCCAGGCACTGACAATCCTGCAGATATGTTCACAAAGAACCTTGGACATGTCAAGTTCAAAGAGTTCCACTCCCAGCTCAGCTTGGAATTCAACTCGCCGTCTTAAGACTGTGTGGATGTTTCTTTTACTTTATATTCCTCACTTTTATATCTATATATTTACCATATACTAGACAAGGGGGAGTGTTGAAAGGACACATACCAACGGTCACGTGACCTTATATTAAGTAAGCATTACAAGCATATATAAGACTCTGCTGAGTCTGAATATAAAATATCTCTCTTGATCTGCAACCACTATCATCTCTGAGAATCTACTCTGTCCCAAAGGTAAGTACCCTAGACCAGTTCCTAGGGATCCTGTGCAGCGATGCCAGATCCCTGCTATTGCAACACTTATGAAGGAGAGCAACAAGTGGCACCATTCTACTGCATTACAAGATTCCAAAACTCGAGTTGCACCACCACATTGCCACAAGTGTCAGCCAACTTGGTGCACCTGTGCAGTGGTCTGCAGATACAATGGAGCATGCCCATATTGAGGTTGTCAAGCAGCATGCATCCACAATGAACAACAACAACTATGACTTGTGATTTGTTGTTACCTTGATTGTAGTGAGAAATGCCAGCTTTTTCAGATGGTGACTAAGATTGCAAGTGCCACAACTAACTTTGCAGAGATTGATCAAAATCTAGATTCAACTCTTGACACTGCCAAGGATGCTGATCCCCACAAAGTAGAAGAAGAATATCTCATGAAGGTCCTGAGGGATCTCTTGTTACGGTCTATGAAGGGGGTACTCAATTTTCATTACGATTTTCCATTCACTCGTCCTCAGACTCGTTCTCTCGCCGCATGCGGCTGTATTCATAGTGGAGTCGTCCTCCACATGTATTACCAGATACGTCTCTCAATCTCCATCTCTTTCCGTCTCACACGGCGCCCCGCCCATACCATTCATAGACTTCCGTTCCGTCTCCGCCACAGCCCCTTTATTCAGACTTCACGGCTGTGGCATAGCCTCTTTCTATTTCATTGATTCGTGCTGCGCACTCATCGCCATGTAACTGTGCATACTGCGCGTACATAGCCATTCAGACTGCAGATGCTGCGCATCCATTTATACCCTTCATCTAGATTAGGGGCCTACCGTAAAAATCCTCGTCATTTCACTCCTGTAATTTCCCAGCTAGTTCTACGCAATACCAGCATTATTTCTAGTCCACCACCTTCGAGTCCCAGAGAGCCTCTCAGGTACCTGTGGATAGAAGAGACCCGCTTAGGCTTCGCATCATCTCGAAGCTTGGCACCGTCCACGAGTTGAACTCCTCAGCTATACCTCGCACATTCTTCGACCAGTATCGCAGCACGCTACATTAACTCTACGCTGTGCGTTACAAAAGAACTAGCTCTTCCATCTGTCCCTACTTTTCAGTAGATGACATTCCCCCACTCTGACATTTCCCGCATCAGCAGATTCAGAGCACCCTCCAACTCTCCCTCCCCTCCACCCACTGTGTCTTCTTCCCCTCCGCGTCCCCGAATCCACCTTCTCCCTGACGGACACCCCTTTCACATTGTCTTACCCGACCGATTCTCTGGCCCAGAGAATATCGCTCATTACAGACAAGTCCAACAGGAATTAGCAGATCTCAACCGGAGTCAAGGACGAAGCTTGGACGCCCTTCCCTCTGTCTCTGAATTAGCTGCCGCACTCCAACCTCCTGACTCCCCTATTCCTTTAGACGAGGAACCTCCTCTTGTTTTTCACGACCCTGACCCGGAACCGACCGCACAGGAGGACATTGACATTGACTCAGCTCCAGAAGACGAAATGGTATCAGAAATAAAGGCCGGCCTTCCCGAGGACTTTTCCGGGGAGGCAGAGGATGCTAATAGATGGCTCCTCTCGATGAATGTGTACTTCACCATCAATCACGCCCTCTTCTCCGACACAACAAAGTCCCTTACTTTTCTCAACAAGATTAGCAAGGGCCGGGGAAAAACCTTCACAGAAGGATGGCTGATGAAGCTCACGAACCCAGCAATAGATAACGCAGAAAAGACCTTCGACAGGATTAAAGAGGCCTTCAAGACCGCTTTCTCCCCCTACGATGTAGCCGCCAAAGCCAGGATAGACCTTTCCAAACTCTGTCAAAATGCTGGAAAGGATACCGAAGGAACATGGAGCGATGGGTTCACCACCTACGCCTCACAATTCCAACTTCTTGCCGAGAAGTCTGGTATCACCGACAAGCATGCTCTTGTGGAATGGTTTATCCATGGCCTCAGTCCTAAACTCGCAACGATGATTCTCTCGTGCGACAAGATCCCAGACGACTACAAGGACTGGATTAAGAAAGCAGGCCAATTCTCCCAACAACTGAGGAGGATCGGAGATTTACGAAAGGGAGTGCCACACATCCCAGCTCCCTCTTCTCGATCGCACAGAGACCTGTACGCGATGGATGTAGATGCCGTATGACTATTGCCAACTCAGCGCGCTGAGTACTTGTGGAAGAACCAATGTTTCATTTGTCACAAGGTTGGCTGTAGGTCTACCAACCACACCGGATCCGGAACTGACCGGACAACACGTCCCCACCCAACCACGTCTTCTGGACGCTCCGCACGTCCTGCTTACAAAGTCCCGCAACAACGGGCACGCACCACCACCACAACAGAGGAAGATGATGAACTGTCTGCTTACCTCGAGACCATGGGTAGCGTTGACAAAGGCGCCGCAATAAAGATCCTCAAAACTGCTTTCGGGGAGGGCAGCTCGTCCGATGATGAGGAGGCTGGCTACCAAGCCATGGCTGAGGTAAGAACGGCCACTTACCAAGAGCGCCAAAAGGAAGTGATCTGGGCAGCACCACGAGCCAGGGCTGTACAATCTGGACCATGGAACAATAGGTTCTCCGCTATCGCGCCGGCGGAGCTCTGGGACGCCACCTCAGAGAAAGCCCAGGATCATTATCCTGGCACGTATGCATATGATGAAGTCCAATCAATGCTGGACGCGGACGCAGCTACTTCCACAAGTCAAGGGATGGGGCTTGGACCGCAACCTTCTTCGCAAGAGACCGCCACGAGAAACACAGTCAAACACGGAATCAGAGTGGCACGACACTTGGAATCGACCAAGGTTGTTAGAGCGGTGAGCAAAGGGGCAGGGGGAGATGCGATATCTGGAACCGACCGGAACATCTCGCTCGGACATGGAGCCGACCACGCCAAACCACATACGTCGATCGACGGTTGCTGCGAGCAGGATTTTTGAAAGGCAGGATTGGGTCAACGTCATACCCTGCCAATATTATTTCTTTTAGATGCTCCCCAGTGTTTGTGTCAGGTGGTTCTTCGCAATCCATATCTATTCCTATCACCATCTACCCACCTGACTGCACTGTGTTCAAAAGCGTTGACACAAAAGCCCTTATCGATTCTGGGGCAACGGGTTGCTTTATTGACTATGCAACCGTAGTGGCATGCGACATTCCCACTACTCGACTCAAAACTCCCCTGCGGGCGAGCAATGTTGATGGAACTCCCAACAAAAACGGCCTGATACGAAAACAGGCATCGGTGCTAATGCAGATCAGAGAAACAACTGAACTCCGAGACTTCCTTGTTATTGACTGTGGCAAGGATGACATAATTCTAGGATTGCCCTGGCTCCGAGACCGAAATCCGGAGATTAACTGGGAATCTGGGACTGTCCGCATCCGAGATACGGAACTGACAGTACAGGAGCACACGCATATACGACAAGACAGAGTGGCTGCGGCCCACACTATCACTGTCTTCAACAGGAAATGCCAGATGAGTAAACTTCGGCGGAGACGAGCTCTGTGGTGGGGCAATAACTTCGATCCAAAACGTGCATATACGGCTCATCTGAAGGTACCTGACGTGGAGCCAACCATGCAGCGGGAGGAAGTACCAGCGCTCATAGATTGTGAGGAGGATGACGAAGACGAGCCAACTGGACCCTCCATTCGAAAAACTACTATTTCAACTTCTCTAGCCCAATCAGCAGAGAAGACCAAGAAGGAACTCCCGCGGGACTTCCAAGACTTTGAGGATGTCTTCCAAAAAAAGGACGACGGTCCCCTTCCGCCTTACCGGTCATTCGATCACGGCATAGATCTAGACGACTCATTCCTACCCAAGGTTGCCAAGGCCTATCCACTCAATCCTAAGGAACGAGAGGCATGTAAAGATTTCATTGACGAACACTTGAAAGCCGGACGCATTCGCCCATTGAACTCCCCCATGGCTTCCCCGTTCTTCTTTGTCTCAAAGAAGGATGGTAATCTTC
>JBBPSJ010000281.1:0-27992 GCA_038093535.1 Boletus reticulatus
GCAGTTTGGGTCCACAAGACTGCATCATCGGCATTGTGAACACTGATGCCATTAGTAGCAATGTACACTGTGATGTCGGTCATAGTGGCCTGGTTGCCAAATTGGCCAATCCAGGCCACCAGGCCATTGCTTAGTGGGGTTACTGAGGCCCACTCAAGAAGGGATCAATAGCATCCAGGTACAATTAGGAGGCATACAAGACCTCGCACCCACACCATCCAATCGAAATTACTTCGAGGGACAGGAGCAAGGCACTCCATTATGAGGAATCCCTGCACTTGTTATCGTGCAGGGGGATTGAAGTCAGAGTCCTCATCATTGGGGTAGATATTACACCTGACCATTCCCGGAAATATTTTGTGGAGTCCTCTGTGACCGTTCAGAGGGCAAGCCAATTGGCACTTTTTGATAAACATCACCCAGTCATTGACTTGAGCATTGAGCGAAGGTGCTCCTTGAGGGAGGTTTTGTGCCTTCAAATTGAGGATGATAGGTCCTCGGGAACGGGAGGAAGACTCCTCGAGCTGGGAGTGGTCAGGTTGTTCGACAGTCTGCATGATAAGATGTGTTGGGGGTTCATCCCCCAGGGTGGAGTTGGAGTTGCCTGAAGGTGACTCAATTGGTTGGGAGGTGATACACTCCTGCAGTGCTTGTACAACAACTGGTGGGGGGACAGCCACCATTTTGGCCACATTGGCCCGCCTTTTTTCATTGCGAAAGTGCTCCTTTTTCTTTGACTTTTCGGAGGCCCATGCGGGTGGCCTCCATTGTTTCATTGTGATTCTCATGAGGTCGCTTACCTCGAGGGATTTGTGTTTCCTCCACAAGTGGAGGAAGGTGATTAAGTCAGAAGCCTGATGGTATGAGGGTGCTCTACCCTCCTCCTCGAGGTATGCGGCCTTGAAGACAGCACAGATTTCTTTCGCGGAATTGTAAAGATGGATGGGACCCATGATCCCTCCATCGAAACGGATGGCGACATTGAGTAATCATCTGGTGGGTGTTGGGGGAGGTTGCCCAGCGTTATAATTATTGAGGGCACGTGTGATTGCCTCCCCCTAATACGCGTATACGTAGTTGCTCATTCGAGCAAAGAGAGTGCGAACGTTCTTCGCGTCGAAAGTGTCTTCCAGTATGATGACGTTGTGAAGGGGCTCTTGCCCCATGAATTCAGGGAACAAAGTTCCCTGGACGAGGTTGAGAGGGTCACGCCCCTGGACCAGATCATCCATTTGGATGTCCTCATACAAGGTGACAATGCGGTTTGGCGCAGGGGAGAGTTGTCGTTCCTTCCCCTTGTGCAAGGAAGTGGTGGTGGTGGGAAGAGTAGTGATGGAGGTGGGAGGAACAGGAGCAGCAGGCTCTGCCTGCACCCTCCCCTCGAAAGAAGAAGAAGAAGGGGTAACATGCGATGTATAGTAGTCAGTCAGTATGGGGTGCCGTCCCTGAGGAACAAGTGGATAGAAAGTGGGTGCGAGTATGACTTGTCCCAGGGGTTTCTAGAGGGAGTTGTATAGGTAGAAGGTGTAACCAAGACGTGTTGAGTAGTGGATGTAAATGTCCGAAGGTAATCCGGACGGAAATGGAAACAGATAATAACGGAAATGGATATCTGTGCCTTGGACGGCCGACGGATATGGATGGAAGGCTTGGATGACATATGATGACAACCAATGAGACCTTCGTCGAGAAGAGGATCGAAATCAGACAAAGAACCGCCAAAAAGGGAGATATATTTGTAGCTAGTACAAGGGTTTTTATAGTCCAGAGCATGCCCCAGACTGTATCCAGAACTCTAACAAAAAATGATGACAAGTGGAGTCTGTACCTACAAAAACTTCTAGGTTCAAGGGCGAAACTGCAGGCAGTGTCAGAAAATACTATGTGATCGTCAGCGTGAGGGAGATAAGAAGGAATCCATCATCCCTGCATCGGACAACGACTCCGGGTCGTCTGATCCTATCCGATGGGATGTATGATTGCAACACGGTCTCTCAAGAGTTATAGTCGTCTCAGGAACGCATGAAAAGGGATAGATGATGAGAAATGAATGAATCCGTGCCACGAACATCGAGTCTGATCAACAATTCGAGCATGGATAAACATGGATAAACACGGAAAGGTAAACATGGACCTCGGACAACACTCGGATGGACACGGAAATGAACAGACGACTTGATGGACACTTGATGGCGATGGTCTCATATCTGGAAAATGGTGAAAAGAGGAGATACAACCGTAGAGGGCGTGCAGCTCCTACAGCGAAGGTCCAGTCTGGGGCTGTTCCTTCAACATGGGTATCCCCGTGCGAGTCAAATTATGTAACTTGGGGGGCAATCCCCTGCATGAGACGTGCGATTTCCTTGCGTGCAACTGCTAAGTCGTGCGCGAGGTCATCGCATTGGTGGTGAAGACGATCCACCTGAGCGTAGAGGTCTTTGGGAGGTTCTCTCCCACAGAAGAGTGTGGCATGGTCGACTAGACCGTCTACCGCATTCCTGAAGTCGTTCCTGCTCATGGCAGTGCCAATCCCAACGTGTTGAGAGTAATCATTGCATGACATGCAATGAATCTCGTGTTGCACGAGAGGGGGGAAGGGGTGGTCGATCCACCTTCCGGGAGATTCTCAACGATGGTGTTTGTGGCGCCATTCAGACAGGGAGCAATCCCTTTGATGTTTGCCACTACTGGTCGTTTGATCAGTAGGCGACGCATTGTGAATTGGTGGTTTGCCTCGTGACAGTGACCTGCCACAGGACAGAGAGTGGGAGGGAGAGGAGTAAGGCGTTGGTGAACGCATTGTAGGTGAGTGGTCACGTTGACCTGCACGAAATTAATATCGTGCTGAGTCCTGACCCGAACTCTAGAATTCCAGACCAACCAACGGCTGAAAAATTCCTATATTCCATATACAGGTAGTCTATTGTATGAACTACCTTCCCACCAAGGTTCAACTTCCCAGCTTTATTTCTTCCAGAGATATGAATAAATCTCTGATGATATCCAGTATATTAGCTTTACTACACTAGTTATGTAGATCAGTATTAGCTTTTTCTTATAGGCAAGCCCCTGAGTATTTGCACAGTGATGAAGTCACATTCGCAGCTCACTTAGTTTATTTCTCGCCTAGTCCTATACTGTGCTCTATGTATTCGAAGGTCCTAATCTTCGTCAATTGTAATACATTCAGGGTCACGTCCCGTGACCCGTTTTTGGCTGGCTTCTTGTCTCAGTGCCCCACCTTGACCGACAGTCAATTGGTGTGGCTCTATTTACATAATTATAGGGTTTGAGCGTTGTCATGGCAACACATAGCCTTATACCTGTGCAAATCCACTGGCCCTTGTGCACGGCCACTATCCCTTGCCTTAGTAATCATCATCTTGGCCGACCAATCATATTGCTTGTGCTTGGTAAGCCAGAGTAGAAGTGCACAGCCCATAGGTGTCTGTATATAGTAACACAGCCACATGTAATTATGAGTATAAGGAGTGGATTTGGTCACCAAGAAAAAGCCTATTTTAGGAGCTCATAGAAGCCCTTTTAGAGCTCACAGGGAGAGTTTAATATACAGCTCTTTCACTAGCAATCTAGCTAAAGTAGTTAGTATTGCATTGATTAGTCTAAGATAAGACTTAGCTAGTCATCTTTGGTAGCTTGTACTAAGCAGAAAACAGCACCAAATAGATTCTCTGATCTCTTGTTCCTGAGTGGGCACATTCTGCCAACTGTAACCTAAGTAAATCTAGCCTAGGAATACTTGGGAACACTTGCATTAGGAATCACCTGCTATACCTTGTGACTCATATTCACTCCAGTTGCCCAATAGAAAGGTTTATCCAATAACCAATATTGTGTGTGAACTGCGAGCCATAACTAGTATTTTCTCACGCTTCAACCAGAAGCATAGCCATCACAGATTCCCAGGAATCACCCCTAACATTTTACTAGACATTTTATTACTCTTTTGCCTATATCTCTATCAGTTTTAGAGATCATCCCACACTTTGTTGGTGTATATTACATCACCACATAAGCTCCCTTTTTGGCTTATAGCCCCTATCACAGCAGTAGTACTTGGAGCACAGTAGAGCTTACAAGTTATTACATTTCTCTATATCTAGTACATCTAGTATCTTTCTCTAGTTTGTTACTAGAATCTTAGCAGTAGGATAGACCAGTGGTACCTTCGCATATAGCTAGGAACAAAGCCAACCCTTTTTCCTTAGACAATAGTCGGGAAAGGAAGAACAACCGGGGAGCCAATTGACTAAGTATTCTCACTCACTCAGAAGACTAGTTTCTATATTTCTTTTCTTTTGTTTGATCTGGTAGTTAGCGTTGTCCTATCACCAGCTTATAGTCAGATTGGGCCTGGAGGATTAACTGTGTATAGATACCTAGCATCTAGCAGTCCAAATTCTGAACAAACGACACCAATACTCCCTGGAGTTCAAGGTACCTATCTAGGGCCTCTAACTCCTCACAATTGGAGCCTTGCTCCCATGTGGAATCTCCCAGATTCCATTTGACGAGGAACTCAATTTTGTTCCTAGTCCATTGATGAGCAATTATCTCATCAACGAACCATTCGTCCTCGTCGGATTGTCCGACATCATAGAACACGTGAGCATCTCTCCTAGGGAATAGTACATCGTCATTCCTTTCATACTGGCATAATAGCCCAATGTGAAACGTCGGGTGTATACACCTTTTTTGCAACTCCTCCAGGAGTTCCAGAGTGTAAGTGTTGTTGATACTATCACTCTTCAGGACCTTCATTGGTCCAATGTACTTAGGGACAAGTTTTCTTGCTCGTTTTTTCGGCATAGTCAAATTTGTTGTTGCAAGATATGCAAGGTCTCCGATCTGAAGGGTTCTCCCTTCCTTTCATTTTTTGTTTGCGTGGTACGTCTGAACCACTCTGCTTTCGATGATGGCGTCATGTGCCATCTCCAGGTTTTGAATCGCTTGTTGAACAAACAATCTAATGCCTGGTGCAGTCGAGGGTTTCCCCTCCTTTACACATTGTGTTATCATGGGCATATACCTGTGATTGAGCTCAAAGGGTGCAAAACCCATAGAACTACTTATACTGGAATTAAGTGCGAATTCTGTCATCGGCAGCCGTGCTGTCCAATCTTTCTGATCGGGTTGTACCGTTGCCCATAGTATTTGTACTATGTTCCTGATTGCCCTCTCTGAGGCGCCATCAGTCTGCGGATGAAACACAGTAGACATCAGGAGCTTTGCTCCTAGCATACATACGGTATAATTCACACCAGAATTTCGATGTGAACTTCACATCTTGATCAGAGACAATAGTCTCGGATAGTCCATGAAGTCATACGACTTCTTGGACGAACTTTTGGGCAAGTTCAGACGCCTTGATTGTTGTTGTGACAGGTACTAGGTGTACCATAGATGTCAAGCGACATAGTATGACCCATAAGTAGTTGTACCCTTCACTAGGTGGGAATGGCCCCACGAAATCCATGGCGATCAATCCCCATGGTCGTCTTGGGATCGGTAGGCTATGTAGTAGCCCTTGGGGTAATTGATTTGAGGTTTTGGTGGCCTGGCACATTGGGCAAGTTCGGCAGAACTTGTCCACTTTTCGGCCAATTTTTGGCCACCAATATTCTCTGTGGATATAATCCGCAGTTCTCTGGGCACCAAAGTGCACAATAGTCCTATGTGCTTGGTCTATTATCATGGCAATTATATTATCACCTTTGTACATAGCATGGGGAATGCATAACACTTCCTCTTCCCCCCAATTTGTCGTGTATATAAGGCCATCCTTCTCGATGAATTGAGGGAAATGGCTTGGTTGGGCCAGTACCTTTGCGAGTATTGGCTTGGTTTTATATCCTCTGCGAATAGCATTGAGGAACTCGGGTTGATCCCCGTATTGTACGAGAGGTTCTTGTAATGTCCCGGCAGATTTGAAAACTGTTGGATCCTCCTCCACATTGGTGTGAGGGGTGTCCTCAGTATTCTTCTCCGCGGCTGAGGCCATTTCCTGTGCCTCTAACATACGGGTTTCCCATTTCTTGGTGAGGCGTTTGCTCTTGCGAGGGTTAGATTTTCCCTCAATGATCATTGCTTTTAATTCAAGCCATCTATCCTGGGGGAGATTATCCCCCTTAGAGTCTAAACGCACATCAGCATTGGCCCAATCAATCTCTTCATCGAAGGCGCTATTGCCCTCCTCCCTTTCAAAGTAGCGAGATAGACAGTCCGCTACATGGTTCTCCGAACCTTTGACATATATGATTTCTGTGTCGAATCGTGACATGTAGTCAATCCAGCGGATTTGTCTACCAGACAGCTTCTGCTGTGTTTTGAGGTATCCAAGTGCCTCGTGATCAGTAACGATCTTGAATTTGAATCCAAGGAGTTTATCCTCCCATTTCAGTAGGGCCTTGATTATTGCGAGAGTTTCTTGCTCAAATGTTCTATAGTTCTGTTGAGTGTCACTCAACTTTTTGGACATAAATCCTGCTGGACGGCATGTCCTCCAGTCGTTTCCTTGTCCATACAGTGTGCCGACCCCATATAGGGATGTGTCACAAATGAGCCAAATTGGCTCTTCTTTCCTTGGATCAATGGGTTTCAAGATTGGGTACTTGCTAGTCAAGTCCTTGATCATTTGGAAACACTGGTCGTGGATTTCTCTCCACTTGAAGGGGTGTCCATTTCTTTGGATTCCCATCAATGGCGTAGCATACGCTGATACTTTGGGCATAAATTGTGCCAAGCACTTGACTAATCCCACGAAGTGTTGAACTTCGTTCAGGGATTTGGAGTTCTCCAGCTGCAGATCCGAGACATCTTGTCTCTATCGGTGTGAACATCCTTTTGGTCAATTATATGACCTAAACAGTTGAGTTTTTTGGCATAAAGATCACATTTCTCCTGTTCCAGGTAGAAATTGGCCTTTTCTAGCTTATTGAATACAATCTGGAGGTGTCTTTCATGATCCTCCAATGTGTCACTATAGACGAATATATTGTCAAGGTATACATATATACAACGTCCAATGTGATCTCTAAATATCACTGTCATCAAACGTTGAAATGTTGCAGGGGCATTGCAATCCCCCTGTTGCATAACCTGGCTGATGAAGGTTCCATAAATCGTAGTGAAGGCCGTCTTCTAGACGTCTTCTGGTTCGATCTGGACCTGCTCATACACGTTTGAGAGGTCTATTTTTGAGCGATATTTCGCTCTTGTGACATCCATCCGGATCTGATCCTGGTCCAGGAACGGGGTCACATCCTTGACCATATTATCATTCCGTTTGTGGCAGTCAATGACTGTCTGCAATTTTCTGTTTTTCTTTGGGATGCATAGCATCAGTGTGGCTTGTGGGACACTTTTCATGACCCACCATTCTGCATCAGTGTACAGTCGGATCTTGTCTGACAGTTGTTGCTTTAGCGCATCTGCACAGCAAGGAAGGTGATAAGCATAATGCTTGCCTTCCTCAATTAGTGGGATTCTATGATTGACTTCCTGCAATGGAGGAAGTCTATTGACCATTCCTCCAAGTCGATGGCTATATTTGTGAAACCATTGGTTTCTCAGTTGGGGAATATCATTCTTCATTATTTTCACTACTGTTGGTTTTGCAGTTATTGCAGCTAGGTGCTGTCTTGACGAATCAATTGTCATTTTGTGTGATTTCTCCATTCCTCCTTCCCCCTTAGAGCCCTCATGGGGTCATCCAGACCTCGCAGGGCTCGCTAGTCAATTGGGGTTTTGGAGAAGTCATGCTGAATTTCACGAGCGAATATCCAGCCCTCCCTCCTCAAGTAGGGCGATTGTTCCATCACCAATTTGAATCAGTTGATTCATGAAATTCAAAACAGCTTGCTGTTCTCGGAGGAATGGAATTCCCAAAATACAGTTGTATCGATTGATGTTTGCCACATCAAAGTAGATTTTGGAAGTTTTCCTTCCGATCTTGATATGTGATTTACATCCATGGGTAATTTTTGATTGGCTGCTGATGCAGCCCAATTGTAGCATGAGCTGTTGCTCCAACGGGAAGATATTCATTCCTGTGATCTTTGCAAATGTGGGACTCACGAAGTTCCTAGTACTTCCCGTGTCAATCATGATATATGCCTTGCATCCATTGACTTTTGTCTCAATGGTTGCGCATCTGTGCATTTCAGGCGCAATTCGAGGGCGAATGTCCTCTGCAGTGTTTTCCACTGCGTTCTTTGTATTCATTGCATACTGGAAGGTTCGACACCCATTGGATGCCTTATCTTCCCCTTTAACGTGGATCACCACTATTTGCATGTTAGGACCGCTTGACGGGTTCTCATGATTAATCGTGATCATGCCGTGTGGTGTAGATATTGCCACATCGTTGTTGTACATGACTATATCACTCTTGGGGAGGCTAAGGAGTAGGGTGCGATCTATAACTAGAAGCTCCCTTATTGCTCCTTCCCAGAGTTCTGGTGAAAACCCATGGCAATTCATTAAATGGGCATGATCAGCGGCATTTTCAGATGCTCGCTTTATTGCCCTAGTAGTCTTTACTACGCATGTAGCTAGCATTTGCAATGCGCTACGGGTACAGCCAACTTGTAATCCATGTCCTTCTATCTGTGCTTTGTCACAGTCGTCCCATCTGCGATCATACTCACGTTTCACAAATTGTTGCGTGTATTGTTGAGCAATGGATAATGATGGTGTTCCATCTATTACATGTTCAGATACATGTTCTACCTGATTATTACAATCCGGGCATGTATTACCCTTATGGATGGGACCATATAGTGAGAACCACATCCACTTGAGGGTGTCTATACCCTCCTGTGGGGATTGCCCCTCCAATTCCATTGTTATATCAGAATCAGTCATGCTTGATTCCTCTGGATGTTCAAGCTTGGGGCGACTTTCTATCCGCCCTTCTCGATTTACCCAGACAGTCCCCAATTGAATGTCAAGTACGACCTCATGTTGGTTAATCCAGAGTGCTGCATGCTGCTCCCTATGGTCCCTAAGGTCCTGAATGAGAGATTTCACTCTCTCTTCTACTTCATCATTATTATGACCAGCTCTGTGTACAGTGGAGTGGACTGCTACAGTCTTTATTAGGAGATCTTGTCTCTCCTTGTCAATGACTCTCAATCGGTGTGCCATCAGATGGCAAGCCACATGCAGACGTTCATCTGCTGAGCTGATTGGCTCTTGGCGTGTTCTACTCCCATAGTCAACACCCCTTACGAATTCCTTTTCTGTGAATCATTCTGGGAATCCGATTGCTCTTTCAAGTGATGGGTTCCCTATTCGTAGGTCTAATCCTACATGTTGTATGCGGCGATTGCATTCTTCGCAATTTTCTTGGTGCATTGCACTGTATTGGCATGACCACTCCCATTCTTGCTGAATGGGTTGTGACATGCTCAACTCTTCGAGATCTGGAAGATCATCTTCATGCATCATAGCACACTGGATGACATCTTCATCCTTTGAAGATTCCTCTTCATGGCGCATAGCGCCATAGAAGGTGACTGGCTCATTGTCGTCTTCTACTTCAGAATCTTCTTCGCAGATGTCGAAGGGTTCATTCTCGACATCTTCAAGGTCCTCGACAGCCTCCTCAGGACTTTCTTGTTCATCCTGTGGAGTCTCGTCCTCTATTGGACTTTCCATCTCATTGGGCTTTTCCTGCCCATCCTCTTCTTGCACTTCAGCTACAAATAGGCGAGGTTTCGCCGAGCCCTTCCAATCATCCTTTCAGGATTGATTGCATTGGTCAGCCATGTGGCCCTCTTTTCCACACCTGTAGCAGTTGATCCCCGGAAGGAATTTCCAGGGTTGTGCTCCTTTGTCATGGTGTTGAGCCTGTTGGCTCTTAGTGTGGTGGGCTGCTCCACCTTGTCCTTCTCTTTTATTTGGGAATCTTGCCTCATGGTGGTAGATTGTATTCCCCCATTTAACATATCTCGAGCCATTGCCTTTGGTGGGATTCCTGCTTTCTTTCTTGTTATGTGGGTTTGAACCACTTCGTCCCTGGGAGGATTTCTCCCCAGAGCTGGTGTGGCTTGATCTCATATGCATATTTATTGCCTTTTGGACAGTTTCCATACGCCAAACCTCTTCGAGGATCTCCTCAATTGTTGAGTGTTCGGCAGAAATCCCACAAGCTTCAAAAATGCTCTTTATTATTGAGTGGGGTAGCCCACGGAGGAATTTCCTCCTGAACAAATAATTGTCCGGTGGTTGAACCATTCTGCGTGCACAACACTTTAGGTCGTTGTAATATGTGAGGGCTCCCTTTTCTTGGGAGAACCTTGTGTGGTCAAATTGGTCCGCCACGTTCTGAGCCAACGCCTCATGTACGAATCGTTGGAACAATCTGCAGATGACGTCTTTGAACGTCCAATCTTGGACCTGTCAGTCTGGTGAATCGACCTCTTGGTCATACCACTGGGAGGCTAATCCCTCCAGGTACAACCCAGTGTACAATACCCGATCTTCATCACGATCGGGTCCTGTAACCTTAAAAGTACGATAGTATGTACTTCAACATATAGCTCAGCCATTCATTGAACTTTTCCAGGTCATCTTGACCACCATATTTTCCGGGCTTGGGCAGGTTCATCGCCTTAACTTCTGGCCCAACTGGGCCAGTTGGCTGACTGACCTGTTCCCAGATATGTTGTGCATATCGTTGTTGCATGGTTCCCATGTAACGATTGTTACCAGGGGTAAAACCCCTCAAATAATTCTGTCAGGCCTGATGACCTATCGGTCCTGACCCTGTTGGCTGAGGACCCCTAGACTGTCTGTTAGCGGGTCATCCACCGACAGGTCTAATGGAACTCTGCCATGGTAGTGGTCCTCTGTCCTCGTCGTCCTCGTCATCATCATCTGAGTCACTATTTTCATCATCATCACTGGGAGGACCTCTCCCTGGAGGACCTCCTCCTGGGGGGCCTCCTCTCCCTGAATGTCTGCCTTGAGGGTGATCTTCCCCTCCATCCTGGGAGTCATCCCAGAGTCAATGGAAGATTTTGTCTTCTCCATCAGTGTCCGCACGTCTGGGACTTGGGGTCCTGTTGCCACTTACAGTGGCGTGGTCCCATGCCATTTGATGGAGTATTGCCACTCCTCATTGATTTCCGTACATATGACGGATTATATCCGAATCTCGTCCGGATAAATATGTTGGTTGATTTGGCATATTTGGGGCTAGACCCTGTCTAATGCCTGTGTCCCTTGGCGCACTTTGGTCTCCTCTCAAGGGTTCTTTCCCCTTTGTAGGAGTACTGGAGAGAAATTGGGACCCTTGTCCCTCCATCTTAATTGATACGGAAGGAATCGACATTGGGCTACTAGTCCTGCTAGTCGGTTCCTCCACCTCCTGAGCAGCGATTGCTTGTCTGATATGATCAATAATAGCAGCTTGATGCTGCCCAGGATTAATTCCATGATTATGGAACATCTCAGGGCCTTGCCCATAGTTCAGCCATTGGTGCTGAATTCCATCAAGGAATTCGTTTATGGTTGCTATGGCCAGTCATGGATCCATGGGGATTTCATCCCTAATTTGTGCCCTCAGCGCTGGTGCGGTACCTTCCATATAGACCTGAATGAGAGGACTCTCAGTCCTCAGGCGATGAAACGGATTGGTTAAGATCCTTGAGCTTTCTTGCTCGGTTCTTTGAGGAGTCAGGGGACTTGGCAGGTCATTCATGGCCTCTACCACTCTCTTTGTGGTCCTTTCAGCACTTTTTAGAGTCTGGGAGCTTTGGAGGGTTCCAGGCATAGGCCTTTCCTCCTCGGGCTGAGCAGCCCTTGATCCTTGGCTCATGTTCTCGGTGCCAGTCATTTGTGGAGCCTGAGCTCCCTTTTTCTTCTTGGTATTCTTTCGGGTCTCAGGAGGTCCTTTTGGTGGTTGTCAATTATTGTCGTTTGGTGGAGGGTCACCCTCACCTCCAGGCAGCCTTGCTGCCATAGTTCAGGTGTGGCTATGAGTAGCTGTGCGGCTCATTGCACGAATTGAAGTGTATGCACTTCAAAAAATTGTAAGGGTTGTAACCTTACTTACTCAAGATCACGCTAGACAAAGTGAACCATATAGGATTTGTCAAATGATATGTAGAGTAAGATGTAAGGTAGATGAGGGCCATCGTCAAGACGGCCCTCCTTTTTATGCTACTACTATTACGGGCACATGTGATACTCCATATCACATGCACCATTATTGAGACACTATACTATTTCGGGGCTATATGCCCCTAACATCTACCCCACCTCACTTAGGCCCTGCTGATAATCTCTACAAATTTCCACCCCATCTCACTCAATCCCTACTGATAATGTCTGCCAAACATTCACCCCCCCTTACTCAGGTCCTATTGATAATCACAGCCAAATGTATACCCCACTGGACTCAGGCCTGCCCAGGGTGTGTCTATAAAATAAGGCTAAATGCATGCAGGCTTGAAGATAGGATCTGTGTGAAGTGACTACACCATGTGCTCCTCAAGTAGATTCCTGGTAGTACGTTATTAACCAATATACCTGCATGAGCCCCCATTGTCTTTGGGCTCATAGCAGCTGAAGATTTTGAAGATATTTGTGTCCTCTCTGTTGTCCATAAGAACATCAGCAAACCTATATTCTTTCTAAGTTATCAAAATCAATGACCCTTCTGTGCTGTCTGGCATAACTAACAGCATGCTATCAGTGCTATCATTCATAAGTAATCCATTGCTATCATCATTCTCAGGGCTATCAGCATATCAGCATGTCAATTTACCAGTGATATCAGTCCCATCAGTCCACCCAGTAAGTCAGTTGATTATTTGGTCAGTCTTGTCAGTCTTGTCATCCCATCAGTTAGTCAGTCAATCAGTCAATTCAGCCTATCAGGCCATCAGCTGACCAGTTAGTCATCTCTATCAGTCACATCAGTTGGTCAGTTGATCAGTCAATCAGGTTTGTCAGATTTGTCAATTTGTCAGCTAGGTAGTTGGTTAGTCAACCAGTCCATCCAATATATTAGCCTATCAGCTTGTCAGTAAATCAGTTCAGTCAGTCAGGTCAATCTATTATTGATTAGTCCATTCAGGCCTGTCAATCTTATCATTGATCTAAATCATCCAAAAAAAAATATAGGTTTGCTGAACTATACCATGTATGCTACTGTGGAGCAAGGTATGGTAGAAAACTCAGAGCCACATGCTGCCAAGACACAAGGTCAAGCAAAGGACTGTTTCAGCATACCCTTGGTGAAGGATCTAGACAATTGTTGAAATGCACAAATGCTACACACTCTACAGTGAAACAAAAGCATGGGACCATGGCAACTACCACCTCTCTACAAGATTGTTCAACTCTTGTGCCTTTTTTCTAACAAGTTCCCTGTTTACTCTGTCAGGCTACACAACTGTTATCACTATGCAGCAGTTTTGTATTATACAAGTCACTGAGGATTTACAGACCACCTGCCCTAGCCTCAAATGACAGTAATTGTGCCTTCAAGACATCCAAATTCCTTGTACTATGGAAAGTAAGAAGTTCTATTACTACTCAATCTTTAAATGCATCCTCATTAGCTCTAGGTAATATGTAAGGAAGCTATTTGACATGATGGAGTTTTGATAGCACTTGCCTTTCTTTATATCAGGCTAGAATGAATCAGTCTGCTTGCCAGACCTCAGGGCATTCAAGTAGTCCTGTCATATCCATAAATTTTGCCAACTCCAACTCCAGCCAGCTCCAGATGATACTCATGCTAGATGTAATGTACCTCTGGACTTTGGTTCCTTTTATTATCTCCTTTTGTTCTAGTCTTACTCTCATTACTTGCATTATAGTTTGTATCACCTCTCTGGTGTTTGTATTCCTCTGTCTTCCGTGTTCCATCTTACTTATAGTCTTACTCATCCTATCATCTTCGTGTAGTATACTCTCTCCATTCTTCCAGTCTGAAGTTCTACCAGACCCATAGTATATAAACCCTTTATATCTTCTGTATTTCCCTCATTATGAATATCAAATAAGTTACCTCCTTTCAAATCTGACTCTTCACTCTCTATCTCTATCCTTCCTAAATATGAGGACACAGACTTGACAAGGGCATAACACATACATCCTGTGCCAACATCCTCAACCCCTCTGTTCTCCAATCTCCATATATCTGTCGACCTCCATGTCAAACCTCTGTCCCCTCTTCCTTCATTCATCTTGGATCTCCACCAGACTTGACCTGGAGAAACCAAACTTGACAAGTTCCTAGTAGTAGTGAAATGGGAAAGAAGTGGATCATTGCACTTAGTACTAGTAGATGATTTTGTCAGTATCATAGGACATTGTCCACTGCACATTCACAAAGTTTCTTGCCCTATACCATCATGATCAGACTCAGTTGTAGAATCAGACCACAATGGCGACATCACTGAGAATTGTCCTTAGGCATGCCATGCCCAAGAATGATTCTTACTTCTCAACCATCCTGCTCTCTAAGTGCGCCAGCCTTATCTCATCTGCTCCTTCAAAGACATTTGCAACCCTTTGACAACTCACACACAAGAAAGTAGTGTCAAGTATCACTACAGACAAAATATCCAGTGAAAATATCCTTGCATGGCTGAGGATTCAATATTCAAAAAGCAAACAAAGACAATGAACTTGATGCTATGCATGCCACCGGTGGCAGTCAGTAGAAACTTCACAAGGAATTTCTTTGTCTACACAACAAATGGTGGGCAGAGGCTGCCTATGACAATGAAACTTCCATTGATTGGGGTCAGTCTAAGCTTAGGCTTTAGGTTCACAGCAGCTGAGGATTTTGGGAACATCCATGTCCTTTCTGTCAACCATAAGAAAAGACAGGTCCAAAGGTTCCAACATGAGTTTTTGTTGGTCACTTTCACTACACCAACTGGAGAGTATGTTAAGCATCATTTTGATGGTGGTCTTTACTGATCTTATGCACTAGCACTATGCATGCTGCTGCACATCAAGGGATAGTAGCAGAAGAGATTGAGTAATGTGTTATCATTGCACACAGTCAACATCAGCAAACCAGTCACTTATAGGTCCCCACTTGACAGCCCTGTATACATAGTACTGTACAATGATCTACAGTGCTGTACAGAGGGGACCTAGATGTTTATGGAAAAGCACAGATCCCACACACTCTACAGTGGGACAAACATGGAGAACAGCCCCTTCTCCATGGAATCATACTAGTCTTGACACCATCTGTTTTGGGGTATCCTCAGCAAGCCTCGGGATCTTCCGATTTCCAAAACGTCTGGAGACTTTCGGTCAAGGACTATTGCATCGAGTCACAGTTGTCACGTAATTATGCCTTTTATATAAAAACTTCCCTTTTCGGAAGGGTCCGCTTTCAGAAAATTTGCCTGTTTTGTGTAGCTTATATTTCCGTCCAAGATTCTAACTTTGCTAAGTATCATGGCCAGTTGTGTGAAACATTTATGAGACATCAAAATATATTTGTCAGGCTTTGGTTGGGCTGAGGTCTGGCTGAGGTCTGGCAGTGGGACAGAGAATCCAACATATGTTTGGGCCAAACACTGCCACATTCTTTGGGGGACGCAGCGGCAAAAAAATAGCGCAGAAAAAAAGCAGGATGAGAGCAGATCGAACCACACCACTGCCACTCCCACATCAGGCACACAACCACTCAGCCACAGGACCACACTGATAATAAGCTACTTTCTCAAATATGTACAGTACTTCTACACTTGGGAAAAATCTCCACACATTCACAAAAAAGCAAAGTCATCTCATGTTGGGAGACTCGTTTTCTTTTTGCTAAATATAAAAGTACTATACATATTTGAGAAAGTAGTCTATCCTTGGTGTGGTTGAGTGGTTGAGTGGTTGTGCGTCTGGTGTTATGGAAGTGGCAGTGGCGTGGTTCGATCTACTCACATCCTGCTTTTTTTTCTGCGCTATTTTTTTGCTGCCACATCCCCAAAGAATGTGGCAGTGTTTGGCCCAAACACATGTCACACCACTGCCAGACCTCAGCCAGACCTCAGCCCAACCAAATATATTTTGATGTCTCGTAAATGTTTCACACAACTGGCCGTGTAATCAAGGTACACGGGAAGCGTGCTGTGCCACTTCGATCACAGTGCTATGGTCTGATTACTGGGACAATCAGATTTATTATTTAATTACAATTTTAGTATTTACAAATATGGACTTATTCTGAGCTAATTGTTGACAGGTGTAACCAAGCGTGACTCGATGCACTCATCACCTCACCAATGTCTCCAGACGTTCCTGGAAGCGTCTCGTTTAGGGCGTAGCCCGTCCGCTTCCTAAAAAGGAATGTCAGGTTTCGAGACTAGAATCATACAACTCCTGTGTCTTTTTTCCCAGAAGTTTCCTCAGTACACTGTTGAGAGACAAAACTGCTCTCACTACATATCAGTTTTGTGTCATGCAATGCAAATTTATAGACCACTCTATGACTTCCTACCAATCTCAGGAGAACATAGTAACATCAAGGCTTCCAAAGTAAGGCTTTTAAATGTTATTCAATTTGTCATCCTCACTAGCTCTAGGCAACACCAGACAATGTTATCCAACATGATGGTATTTTGTTAGCTGTTGCTTTTTTTGTGTTAGGCTGGGGTTGCACTATCCACCTGGGCCTGTTCAGGTACTCCCTAGTAGCAGCAGATTGGAGAAAGTGGATCCTGACATCTTAGACTATTTGATTAATTTCTGAGAGACATGCCTACTACATTGTTGATTTGATATAAAATATTCCAATTATTTGGATATGGTTCTAACTCAGGAAATGCCACCTGCGGTGGCCTTTGCACCTCAGGCAGCACTTCTCGGTAGCAATACAGGTCTGCAAGACCGGTTTTTCTTGTAGGTGGTAATACCTCCGAGAGACCCATCATCTTGAGAGGCTCCAACCTATATATTATCTTGGGACCTTGTCAGCGCCTCTCATGGACCTCTCACAAGCCCTTCCTCATGCGTCGCTGGACTCATCAATCCCATCAAACAGACCCCAACCAACCTGCTGTGCCTCCTCTCAACCTCTCCTCATCGGCCACATCAATCAGCTTGATGCATGTTTGGTGTCTGAGTCTCTTGTGGACAATCGTTGTCGTGTATTTGGACTGAATGTGTGTGTGTACGTGTGACAGGTAGCGCTCAAGTATCCTCGTCAGTATCAAAGCGTGGCAGACGACGTACGCGAGAAGCTCTTGAGGGTGGGTCTCGCCAAATTATTTGTCGTTTGTTGCCCGTTCTGACAGTTTGACTCAGCATCTTCAGGCTACAGTTTTCCTCACAGGAAGCACAAGCATCGGTCGCCAATGCAAAGGATGATCTCCTCGCGGCCTGTCATGCTGCTGAACATGCTGCAACCTCAGCTGCCGGTATGCCACAGTATCTTGCTATCGCCACCAATCAACAGTTCACAGACGCGATCTCATTGGCATCTACCGTTCAACATTCCTCTGCTTCCTTGAGCTTGTTGTCGTTGTTGGACTTGGACTTCTCATTAGCGCAGTCCAAGAAGTATGTCCCATGCCAACTTTATCGTCAAATCTCTCATGAACCTCTTCAGATCACTTCTTTCTTGCAAAGCACATTGAACAACATCGCCTCAGGCATCAAGAATGACATTACTTCTGTCAACTCCGCCATCCAGAGTGCCGCAAATTCCATAAACAAAGTCAATACCTTTGAAAATATTCAAGCACCGCAGTTCAATGTATCTAGTCTGGATTTGCTGTCGAACATCGCTATCCCTACCGACTTCGAGAACACTTTGATTCAGCTCAACAATTCGCTACCCACTGTATCCTCTATTAAGAATACCATCCAGGACCTGTAAGTTATTGTTTATCCCACCAGTGAATCTCTCTCACTCGTTAGGGTGGACATGCCGTTCGAGGCTGTCAAAGCTGACATCAACAATACGTTTCTTGGTCTTACCTTTGATCCCGTGCTACTGCCTGTGCCAGCACAAAACGCAGTTTCTTTCTGCAACAGTCTCAATACTTCCTCTATCAACAATCTTGGGGGTGATCTCCTTCAGATCACCAAGATCGGCACAGTCATTTTGATCGTAGTCCTCCTCCTGCTCCTCGCCAGCCACTCTGTCTTTGAGTGGTACAAGTGGCATTGTCTTATGTGCCATCTGCGGTTTACACGTGAGGCCTGGATGTCCAATCCAACAATCTATCATGCTACTTCTTCCAAGACAACAACATTGTCTGTGACGCTCACTGACCACAATCTCCTCATGCTTCAAGCGGATGGACAACATTACCCGCATAGCGTTTACGCTGGCTTCCCAGCTCCACTTCACGCCTTCTCAACACATTCATCTTCGCTGGTTCCTGCGCTATATCTTCCACCTTCCTGCACTAGCCTGCTTTCTTATCAGCTTTTTTGGATTGCTCTCTGTCCAAATTCAACTGATTGCGATCAGTCCCCTTGAAGCCAGAAAAAAAGTACTCTGCTCAAGCTGCCTGCGAGTGTACAAGACCTTTCGAATACGATCGCTACCCAGATGAACAATAGCATGTATAACCAGTCCACAGCATATGCTAGCGCCATCAGTGCCAAGGTCGAGACTGTTCAGTCATCAATCAATAACGGCCTCTTCGGCTGGGTGAATGGCACCACCAACTACGCTCAATAGCACGCTCAACAATTTCTACACCGATATTCAAAATCTCGTAAGCACCGTCTTCAACGGAACGATTCTGGAAACGCCAGCACAGGATTTCATCAAGTGCTTGATTGGATCCAAAGTCGACGCCATCAAAGAGGCACTCACGTTCTTGAACCAGAATCTTAATGTCGATCTTCCCCAGGTCAACAAGACTATCCTTGTCCTCTCATCTGCTGACGTCGATGAAATCACACAACCCATTGCAACTGCTGCCATCAGTGGTACCTCAAGTAATTCACAAGGTTTTGTTGGCAGACTTGTGGCGACGTACATCAACTTGTTGAAGAAAGGGCGGTTGATGTTTAGTATCTTCATGGGGTTGTGGGGGGTGGTAGTATTGATGGGCCTTGTCATCGTGTTTTGGCACTCATATGCCGGGAACTGGGTAGGTGCTTACAGGAAGCAGAGATGGCAAAAATAACAGCGAGATGGCCTCGATGGACTCGTAGTGCCATTCAAAGGGGGAGCACCTTTGCTGCATGTAGGGGACACCAAGAAAGCCTCAAGTATACTCGAGCCTCCTTTACACTCCTTTACACCGCTTCCTGAGGTTCGTTTGCCCTTCAGTATCAACCTCTTCCGTCGGCCAAACCAAGCATCCCTACCCAGCCATCCTCTCAAATCACTGAAGCCCACCTTCGAGAAGATTTGGGACAGTTTCTTCCATGAAGGCACGAATAACAGTCAGTCTACAGCATCTGGGCCTCATCGTGTGGTGGGTCGTCCAATGAAACTCATGAATTTTGGCAAGACGAAGGGTGACGAGGTGTTGGAAGCAACTAAAGGAGATCGTTCAGGGGGTAAGCCAAAATCCGTCTGGTTCAAATCTGTGACTGGTTTTTTCTCGAGGCAGGATGGCGTTCAACCTGTTTCAGGGTTCGTGGTCAACAGGCCCGTCTCAGGCGCTTGTTCTCCTCGCCCGCAGTTGTCAATCTCGGTTGAACAGGCTTTGGGGGCGATACCAAGAGACCTGCCAAAGATTGACACCACTCCCTCACAGGTGCGTGAAGAGCCCTCGTCTGTCTGGCCAGTTTCACCAGTGCCTCCCATGCTTTCTTTGGCAAAAAACAACCCTCCGAGAAAGGCCATTCCTCTCACTATTCCCCCACCCCCTCCGGGCCACGCGCGAAATGCTGATGTTCCTATGGACGTCGGTTCTACTCCCCCCGATAACAGTCCCCTGGCCATGCCACTCCACAATGCTTTTGAGGAACACTCTGCGTCTCAGAAACCAGTTCATCTCACGCTCTATCCCACATTTTTTGCTTCTTACTCTGAAGAAACCTCTTCACGAGAGTGGCACAAGCGTTCGTCAACCATCAGTAAGCACAAGTCTACCAGGTCTACATCCCGGCTGCTTACGAATATTCATGTGCAATCTTCAAGCGATACGGTTGATCCGTTTGCTACACCTTTTGATGACGACGTCCTCGCAAGTCCCACAAAGACCAAGAGAGCCATGAATGCATTTTCCGGCTTTGCCCTGTAATCATCGTAATATTTGACACACATCACGGTCTCACTACCTGTCGCTTTCTCAACCGGAGGACGCCATACTCCACCGTTGATGCTAATTACTAAACGGAATATCGTTACTTTGCATATTGACATACGCACCTTGTACCACAGTCAACAACTGATGTATCTTTAATGGATAGCTTTGTTCTGCTCACACATAACTTCTGCTGGTAGTCAGATGGTGGCAGACATATTCGTCGGACTATTTGCAATATGACATTCCTTCATTTACGATCACAACTTGTCCAGGCTACATGCTAAGGAAGATGAACAACATATGGTATAAAATTCGGAGGTTCCAACATATCCACTTGACAATCTCTTGCCAAGCTCAACGAGCCAACAAATGCTGTGAGATGATTTGATTTACTCTCGGGTCGTTCTTTGCTAGGATCTCGATCATCTCCTCCTTCGAGCAAGGAGAGAAAAAAACAATCAGTCAAAGTCATTATGCGAAATCACAGAGCCAAAAACACACTTACCCACAGACACCTTGAAAATTCCTTTCCCTCCTCGCTCAGAGCATAGTCACTCTCCCCAGCAACCTCAACACAGGACACGTATTGCCTGTGCCTGTCCCTCTCACTTGGCTCCACTGCGGGATGCACGAGCGCGCGACTTCCCATCTCAGTTGTGCATGCAAGCAACGCCTTACCCACATGCACAATAAGCTTCATGACCAGGTTGCTCTCGACGGAGTGCGTGAGGTGGGAATGGCAGAACCCGGGGTTGATCGACGTCACGGAGACGGGTGTCAGGTTCGGCAACCGAGAAGCAAGTTCGCGAACAAACATGACTTGCAGCACTTGGCACGTCGTTGGACAAGGTGAGTGCACATCACAACCTTGTGTGTACGATGTGTCACTCACGTTTCGAGAGTTCATAGCAGTTTTTCATCACACTATGTGGACAGATTCAGAGGTCGAGTCTGGTACAAGGTATTGAGGTACTTACGAAGCTGTGCAATATTCTTCATCATTGAGTTCCCCGGGAATGCTGGGCCAGTTGGCAACTCCTTTGAGCTTATTGGCCCTAAAATGGGCATCGCTCGCGACGATGGCGAGTCTCGCAGTATCAGAGGCCGTCATCGATTTGATGAGATGGGGGAGCATCAGGATACTGAGCAGAGCCGTCGATAGGTAGTTCACTTGCAACCTGACAAACGAATGAAGCATGAGGATGGAGGTTACTATGTGCATGGTACTAGGGACGAACATGATTTTCCATCCATCCTGCGTCTTTGCATAGGTGAAAGTCGCTATGGATGTATTAGCAATAAAAGCATTTATCGGGAAGCCTTCCAATTTGATCCTGTTGGCAAATTTGCGAACAGAGTCAAAGGAGCCCAGTTCGAGTGGCCACACCTCAATGTTGTTGGTCACAGAGTGCTGTTCGACATCTGAAACAAAAACCACAAAGTCAGCCATAGTGTAGACTGGCGTGGAGACCATGATACCTTGCTTGGCCTGCTTGCACTTGGCCTCATCGTGGGTAGTGAGAAGAAGTCACTTGGGTTTGAGCTTTGCGAGATGAACAGCGGCTTCGAAACCAAGGCCCACATTTGTCCCGGTGACAACTATCGACTTGGGAAATATTAGCAGTAGAATGCTGGATCGTAAGTGAGGAACCTATGTGGGACATCAGGTGGGAGTTCAAGCCGTCTTCGCTCTTGTTCTTCATGCTGTGTGGCATATTTCATATAATGGTTCCAATGGTTTATGCTGTTTACGGTGCGTGAGCGACTGAGATTGGTTTGCTCAATGAGTCGACTGAGGATGGCCTCGAGTTCATCGTAACCAGCCGTGAGTATGGCATTGACAGCGGCAGTTCGTTGTCCAGATGTCAGTGTCGAAGGGTTGACCATAGTAGGACCACTGATGTTGCTGTCCTTGTTCCAGAGGTGGCTGTTTGGACTGTTGCCAGCAAAAGGTACGGTGGGACTCAGAGACGCAGTGGCAGCAGTGGCACTAGTGGTCCAAGCGGCCGACCTGGGCCAGCTTCTGGATGAACCGGATGGCCAACTACCCACCAAACTTGGCAATGCGGCACCGTTCTCCCCACGCACCACTGGAGCAACTTGCAAGGGCTGCGAACAAAAGCGAAGAAAAAGTGGGCGAGAGTCGTTTGGCCATGTCGTCAATCATTTATCACCTGTATTCATGACCGTGATGCGGAAGTTATAAAAAGTAAAATAAAACTACACACATGCGCAGACATCGACGGTTGACATTTATGTGGAGAATGGAGGCCTGAGGTAGTGTGAAGGGATAGCGGAATGTGGAAGGTGAGTTTAGAATGACATTGTAGGTACTTCGCGAGCACTGCACGAGAGGTCATAGTACGTGAATGGGTAAGCTACTTGAGCATCTTAAAGAGTGCCGGATGGGCCTCAATTGGATCTGAGTAGGGCCCAGGAAAGAGCTCAGATCTCGTAGACATGTTGTTGTTGTAGCGAGGAATTGGTCTAAAAGAGTGTGGGAACTCTCACAAAAGTGGTGCCAAGGGTGGGCCTTTGTACCTTGCTTGCAACAGGAAGGTGACTGGGGATTTAGCAAGACACAGCTGACTGCAGAAAATCAGCGAGAACATCAGCTGCATCATCACTGCTGCGACGAGCTGTTGGAGGTGTCTTCAACTCTTCATCTTGAATCTTGATGGTGGGTGTACACGAATTAATCACATGTGATCATGTGGGGTAGAAAGAGTGGCAAGTCTCCCATGGAATTTAAGGGGTCCAAGACACCTTGCAAGCAAGGTAATAAGTCTGACATTTACCTATCACACACTAGTACTGGCAGTGTTGACAATAGTGGCACAAATGAATGGCCATTAGGTGGTCAGTTTACTGAAAGTCTGTTAACATGATCAGTATTAGACTCTAGCCAATGCCATAGCCATGATTATTTTCCAACATGCCAGTGCTGTGTGTAGCTAAGTATGAAAGCATTTGCTGTCATGATATCATGACCATATATCCTGCAAAATGGTCTGCACAGCTGTAAAGTGAAATAGAATTCTGCATTACCTTGAAGCAAAGGATGGGTGTAGAGGATTGAAATGCTCCAGCTCAACCACCAAACTGAAACTTCATCAGCAAATTTACAAAAGTCTAATTCCATCTTATTTTGTCTTATTTGAACTAATTTGGCTTGTCATGTGGGGACCAAGCTTGCTAAGCCAGTAAGACAAATAAGCCAGATAGACAAGTCTTCAACATTACCCTACAGGTCATTTTGTACATGAACACTGACCATTCTTCACCATTTGCCACCTGGTTGCCTCTACACACCCTCGTTCATAACGCACATGCACCCATGCACTCCTTAATGCTTCTAGGTCGCGATTTCAGTCCTTGGCGACACAGTGGGTTAATGTGGTTGGTAGGCCCTCTGAGATGATGGATGAGTGGTTTGGACGCTTTGGGTATGTCTGTCGTTGTGTGCTGCCATTTTCCATGCTGACTCAACTGGTTTTCAACTAGCACATCTGTTTTGACTCGTTTTGAGCGCGACATGCTGCGCTCATCACGGTGGTGATTCTGCATCATTTCCCATCCATTTGGACGCCATCCACATCGATTCTGCGCTTGCAATCGCGCTCAACGTCAGTTCTTGCCTCCTGCACCTTGTTACGGTCTACATAGGGGGTACACTTTTTCCTCGTTCTTTTCCTTGTCCTCGTCTTCCGCTTCTCTACAGACTCGTCCTTTCACCGTACGCGGTTGTATTCGTAGTGGAGTCGTCCTCCACCATGTACCAGATACGCTCTCTCGATCTCTTTCTCCTTTGGCTCACACGGCGCCCCGCCCATACCATATTAGGACTTCCGTTCCGTCTCCGCCACTGTCACCTTATTCAGACTTCGTAAGGCAGTGGCATAGCCTTTCCTTTTATATTCACTATTTGCTATTTTGTGCTGTGCACTTATAGCCTCTTACTGCGGATAGCTGCACATTCAACTGTGCTTTACTGCGGATGCTGCGCATCCCATTTATATCCTTCATCTAGATTAGGGGCCTACCGTATAAATACTCGTCGTCTCTCCTTGTATTTCCCTAAGCTAGTTCTACGCAATACCAGCGTTGTTTCTACGCCTCACTTCCTCTGAGTTCCAGTGAGTCCTTAGGATACCTGGAATAGGAGAGACCCGCTTAGGCTTCGCATCGTCTCGAAGCTCGGCATTCGTCCTTGAGTTGAACTCCTCGCTACCTCGCTTATTCTTCGACCTGTATCGCAGCACGCTACGTCAAGACTACGCTGTGTGTTACAAAAGAACTAGCTTTTCCCCTTGTCCCTACTTTCACGTAGAGGACATTCCCCCACTCCGACATTTCCCGAATCGGCAGATTCAGAGCGCCTTCAGATTCCCCGCCACCCTCTCCACCCACCGTGTCTTCTTCCTCCCCGCTCCCCCGTATCCACCTTCTCCCTGATGGACACCCATTTCACATTGTCTTACCTGACCGATACTCCCCTCCAGATCGTATCGCTCACTACAGACAAGTCCAACAGCAGTTAGCGGAACTTAACAGGAGCCAAGGAAGAGACTCGGACGCCCTCCCTTCCACCTCTGAATTAGCTGCCCCTTCCCCTCCCGACATCGTTCCTAGCGAGGAACCTCCTCTTGTTTTTCACGACCCTGACCCGGAACCGACCGCGCAGGAGGACATTGATATTGACCCGGCTCTAGAAGACGAAATGGTTTCAGAAATAAAGGCCGGCCTTCCCGAGGACTTTTCCGGGGAGGCAGAGGACGCCAACAGATG
This sequence comes from Boletus reticulatus, assembly GCA_038093535.1. Lineage (NCBI taxonomy): Eukaryota > Fungi > Basidiomycota > Agaricomycetes > Boletales > Boletaceae > Boletus > Boletus reticulatus. The sequence goes on from JBBPSJ010000281.1 coordinate 25,008, forward strand.
GCTCCTCTCGATGAACACGTACTTCACCGTCAACAAAGCACTCTTCTCCGATACGACAAAGTCCCTTACTTTCCTCAACAAGATTAGTAAGGGCCGGGGAAAGACGTTTGCTGAGGGATGGTTGATGAAGCTCGCAAACTCGGCTATCGCCGACAACGAAAAGACCTTCGACAAGATTAAGGAAGCTTTCGAGACCGCCTTTTCCCCCTACGATGTAGCAGCCAAGGCAAGGATAGACCTTTCCAAACTCCGTCAAACTGCTGGAAAGGATACTGAGGGAGCGTGGAGCGATGGGTTCACCACCTACGCTTCACAATTCCAACTTCTCGCTGAGAAGTCTGGTATCACTGACAAGCATGCCCTTGTGGAATGGTTCATCCATGGCCTCAGCCCCAGACTTGCCACGATGATCCTCTCGTGCAACAAGATTCCCAACAGCTACCAGGAATGGATAAAGAAGGCGGGCCAGTTCTCTCAACAACTGAGGAGGATTGGAGATTTACGAAAGGGAGTGCCACATATACCGACTCCCTCTCCTCGATCACACAGAGACCCGTACGCGATGGACGTAGATGCCGTGCGTCTGTCGCTGACTCAGCACGCTGAGTACATGCGGAAGAATCAATGCTTCATTTGTCACAAGGTTGGCTGTAGGTCTTCCAACCACACGGGATCCGGAACCGACCGGACCACACGTCCCCGCCCGACCACATCCTTCGGACGCACCGCACGTCCTACTTACAAAGTCCCGCAACGACGGGCACGGACCACCACCACAATGGAGGAGGATGATGAACTCTCGGCTTACCTCGAAGAAATGGGGAGCATCGAGAAAGGCGCCGCAATAAAGATCCTCAAAACTGCTTTCGGGGAGGGCAGCTCGTCCGCGGACGAGGAGGCTGGCTACCAGGCCATGGCTGAGGTAAGAACAGCCACTTACCAAGAGTGCCAAAAGGAAGCGATCAGGGCAGCACCATGAGCCAGGGCTGTACGATCTGGACCATGGAACAATAGGTTCTCCGCTATCGCGCTGGCGGAGCTCTGGGACGCCACCTCAGAGAAAGCCCAGGATCATTATCCTGGCACGTACCCATATGATGATGTCCAATCATTGGTGGACGCGGACGCAGCTACTCCCACGGGTCAAGGGACGGGGCTTGGACCGCAACCTTCTTCACAAGAAACTGCCATCAGAAACACAGTCAAACACGGAATTAGAGTGGCATGGGCAGGAGTGAGTGAAGAAGCAGGGGCACTTGCGATATCCGGAACCAACCGGAACAAGTCGCTCGGACGTGGAGCTGACCACGCCAAACCACAAACGTCAAAGAACGGTTTCTGTGGAGCCCGCATACAGACTACATCTGGTTTCTGCGAAGGAGCATGTGAGATACCTGGATCCGACCAGGACATGTGGCTCGGAACACCTGGAACCGACCAGGGTTTTTGATGGGCAGGGATGGGTCAACGTCATCTCTAGCCAATAATTTTTCTCATAGGTTATCTCCAGTGTTTGTATCAGGTGGTGCTTCGCAATCCATATCTATTCCTGTCACCCTCTACCCACCTGATCGCGCTGCATTCAAAAGCGTTGACACAAAAGCCCTTATCGACTCCGGGGCAACTGGTTGCTTTATCGACTATGCTACGGTAGTGGCGTGCGACATTCCCACTACACGACTCAAGACTCCCCTGCGGGCGAGCAATGTTGATGGAACTCCCAACAAAAACGGCCTGATCAGAAAACAGGCAAGAGTAGTGATGAAACTCGGGGAAACGATAGAGACCCGTGATTTCCTTGTTATTGACTGTGGCAAGGATGACATCATACTAGGACTCCCTTGGCTCCGGGACGTAAACCCGACCATAAATTGGGAGAAAGGAGTGGTTTGGATTAAAGAGGCGGAACCGACCGTCACCAGCCGTGAAGACAAAGTGGCTGCGGCCCATACTATCAACGTCTTCAATAGGAAATGCCAGGTCACCAAATTACGCAAATGCAACACTCTGTGGTGGAAGCAATGCGTCGACCCACCGAAACGTGACCTGATGGTACCTGACGTGGACCCGACCACACAGCGGGAGGACATGCCGGAGCTCATACACTGTGAGGAGGATGAAGAAAACGAGCTGGACGGGCGCTCCATTAAGAAAACTACGATATCAACGTCTCTAGCCCAAGGAGCAGAGAAAATCAAGAAGGAACTCCCGTGGGACTTCCAAGACTTCGAGGACGTCTTCCAAAAGAAGGACGACGGTCCCCTTCCGCCTTACCGGTCGTTCGATCACGGCATAGATCTAGACGACTCATTTTCACCAAAGGTTGCCAAGGCCTACCCGCTTAACCCTAAGGAGCGAGAGGCATGTAAAGATTTCATTGATGAACACTTGAAGGCTGGACGTATTCGCCCATCGAATTCCCCCATGGCTTCCCCGTTCTTCTTCATCTCAAAGAAGGATGGTAATCTTCGCCCTTGCCAAGATTACCGGTATCTCAACGAGCATACCATCAAGAATGCATACCCTCTCCCGCTCATTGGAGACTTGATGGACCAGCTCAAGGGATCTCGTCATTTCACGAAGATGGACATTCGCTGGGGTTATAATAACGTCCGGATCAAGACTAAAGACGCCTGGAAGGCGGCGTTCATTACGCCCTTCGGCCTCTTCGAGCCTCTCGTCATGTTTTTCGGCCTGTGCAACAGTCCTGCAACTTTTCAGTCGTTCATGGACTTTATATTCAAGGATATGGTGGCGGAAGGATGGTTAATCATCTATATGGATGATATGTTGATCCACTCTAGGGATCTTTTGGAACATCACCAATGAACGAGGCGAGTTCTAGAGCGGTTACGGGACAACCGTCTCGGCCTCAAGTTAGAGAAATGTACGTTCGACGCATCCTCGGTTGAATTCCTAGGGATGGTCGTCCAAGAGGGTATCATTGCGATGGACCCTACCAAGTTATCGGCAATCGCCACCTGG
>JBBPSJ010000282.1:0-27852 GCA_038093535.1 Boletus reticulatus
TTGGAGTTATTCTTCCCATCAATTGAGGACCGGACCTGTCTGAGGGGACGAGTAGGAACGTTTTCTGGCAATGGAATGGCACCGCGGGAGATTTGCTCGTTGTGATGGGTAGGTTCGCGTCTTGACCGATCACGACGCCCAGCTACAAGAGACTCTCCTGCCGTGGCGTTGCGGGAGAGGGCAACGCCAGACACCTGAGGACTCATGGGGATCCCTGCCAAGTTTTGACCTGGCACGTTGTACCGGTGCGGCGAACTCATCTGTGGAAAGAAGGAAGCCGGCGCATTCACATAACCGTGTTGCTCAGACGGCCCAGGACGTAGGTGACCAGTGGACATCATACGATGCGGCTGGAGTTCTGGAGCGCCTCCTCGAATGTAGGCATTGTGGACAACGTTGCGATAATGGGAGTTTGTGTCGCCGAGTGACCGAAGGGAGTCCAGACGAGCGCACTTGGTAGAGCAAAACAAGAAGTCATGGGATTCGACTGTATGGCGACCGCAAAAGCAGACCTTCTCTGGAGAGTCCATGGTGGGGGGGAGTGCGAGGAAAACCATAGTGCGGATGAATGGAATCGAATAGGCCCAGCCTCAAGATTGACCGTCAAGTGTTTAAGAGTGATGCGAGAGTGTGATGGAGAAGCAACGGTTTGAGGGCCTATTTATTATTTCCTCGGCCGCCCGCTTTGACGTCCACTGCGGACAACAAATACAGTTTTGGATTTGGAAAACAAAGCGACTTACCCGCTTACGACAGATTTGGATATCCATAGTGTATGGACCATGGCCAAAGCACTCGGAGTACACATTCATGAAAATGGCGAAGAGCGAAGTGCCAAAGCTGCGCCGTCGAGTGGAATTCAATTTCAACCACGGTTGAAACATTCCTGTCAGTAGTAACCCGTCCAAGGCAGCCTTCATCAAGAAGCAGGACTATACAGAAAGATGCAGTATTGGATGTTCATCTCCATGAGTGGAGGGGTTTTCTGGGACCCGGTTAAGTAAGGTGTCAGGTCCACACTCGCCTGCGATAGAGTCAAAGCACTTGCTATGCTAAGCGCCACATTCTGGGTGTAACAGCAGCGTCAAAATTTATGTTTATCATGATGAATCACCTACATTGCTTGCCAAGAACAACTACAAGGACAGAATCACGTACCCATCTTCACCACAGTGTCGTAGACTTGTTCAATACCCTCAACGGCGTCGATCGTGAGTCGTAACATGTTCGAACTTCGAGTCGCGGAGCTCGAAAATCCGTGACATCTTGAGATCTGAGATCTGAGATGCGGCAACGAGAAACCGTCGAGTCTGCATGAACGCTTAGTAGTGTCTGCATTGTGCAATGACTCGAGAACCGACTGTCACGTGGTGTCACCGTGACAGATTAGTGCAGCCGCCGTTAACTGAGAGGTGGGTGCTCGCCGAATGGTACACATGGCACTGAATATATGATTTGCAGATCTAAATTCGGAAAACACTGCCGCATCACTCGACGTGTCGATACCTCCATAACACTACGGGATGGCAATGCCTGAACAAGGTTAAGGGATTTGATCCGAAATACGTCTCCAGTTTCTGGGAGCCTGTTCGATTTGTTGTCAGGGGACTGACTGTCTTAGTCTCGTTTTATGAAGCAGAAGGGCTACTACGCCCCAAGCACACCGAAACGGAAGGTGTCGAGACTAGGACTGTCTGTGATTTAGCCAAGGAGAAAGTATCTATCGCTGGGCTCCAGTGTCTTTACAGCAGGCATCTTGGAAGCAGACTGTTGTCTCTTCAACATTTTAAGCTAGAGGTGATCATGTCTCAGAGCGTTTCACACAATCCGATTCAATGTAGCACACCAGCAGCACAACATACATACATGACTTCGACCCACTGTATCATACAACAAAGTTACATAGCTCGCCTGGCATTTCGAAGCATTCAGTTGGTGTCCCCGGTAAGACGGTCGAACTTCCATCGCGTGATATGCTCCGGGAATTCGAAGGCAGCGAGCTTGACCTACCCATGTGGCGTAATTGATATCAGCACTAATTCGATTCCGTCAGTAGATCTTCCGCACCTCAGTGTCAGCTTTGGTGTTGCGCACGGTCCAAGCCCTGGATGGCCGGATATTGCTAGGAAGTTCGATCCTGGCATAATTTAGTCCAAATGTCAGCGATGGAATACTGACATCAAGATAGCCACTGACGTATAAGTACCATCACTACGCTCGTTGATCTCCCATTTTTGCGGAGATGGCACGAGATCAACCACTATGCCCCCCTCGGAGATTTCGGTGAACCGTTGCCCGAATTGTTCCAAGGTTAGAGTGTAGATCTCGTCCCTAACCCTTTTCACGGTCCACTAAACTTAGAGTGTAGATCTCGTCCCTAACCCTTTTCACGGTCCACTAAACAGCAACACTTAGCACACCGATCCATCACGTGGTAAGGAAGGCAAAGATCATAGAATGAAATGCGTAATACATTGAAGTGGAATGGCGAACTTACAAGACGGTCCCCGCCACCCACAACGACAGGGGTAGGAGACTTGTCAGTCAACCCACCGATTGGGAGAGCCGGAGGTCCCGAAAGGGTAACAGGCGTTATGAAGTATCTACCATCTGCGAGGTCGCTCATTGTTCTGCAGTAGGGGATGCGCTGAGACTGTTGCGTGGAGTTAGAAATGGGGGTTTCTGGGTGAAAAGATGCAGCATGACCTTGTCATTATATAGCCATCTGGACGGGTTGGTCCGGCTAAGATTAATTGTCGTGCGTTCCAGACAACCCCCAGCGCAACCGAACAAACAGCAGTCCGGTGGTTACGCAACTGAGAAGGCCCCTTGAAGTGACTGAGTGACCGCTCGGACAAATGAGAAAGGTGAATCCTGACCAAATCTTTTTTCTTTTGGATATTATCAATTTGTGGGGTTACAACCCATATTATGCGCTCAAGCGCTCACCAATAGTGCCAAAGGACTCGTCAAAAATGCTCTGATCTGGACCGAGGCTAGACTGGACTGGGTGTAATTACGTAACATACGCCCTTGTCGAGGGCGTAAGTACCCCTGCGAACACGAGAGACGAACCCCACAATCATGCAGAGTGAAGCGATGCCAAGTAAGAAACAGGGAATTCCGCAGCAGGAACGGGACTACGAAATTTCGGGTAACTGGCCTGGATGTATGCTAACCAGACATGTATATCGGCGGCGGTACCAGTCTTGGAAGTTTTTCATTTCCGAAGTATGTATGCACGTTCCACCATACATGAACGACGTTAACCCCCTTCCCTCTATGTCGCTGTGTAGCGTAGCGAAGAATGCATGCAGGCCTACTAGTACCAGGAAGTTACGCTCTCTCACACTTTGATGTGCTTCTCGAACGACAACCCGCCTTCGAAGCGTACCAAATAAAGGTGTGCGAAATTGAAAATAGTGATAGCGCGAATTTGGGCAGGACCACAGGGGATGCGGTATAGGCCACGGAAATTGCTCTGCGGTGGTTGGTCGAATTTGAGCAATACGGGAGAGGCAAGCAGTTGCGGTCGTACACGATAGCGGCGGTACCACGTTGGTTGTGAGCGCATAGTGCGGATGCAACGTACGGTGAGGACACACGTTCCAGAACCACCACTCGCTCCGGTGATTCTAGGAATAACTTCATGATTGCTTCAGAACTTGAATACTCTCCAAGTCTTCGCATCCATACGTGCAGTGCGATGCAAATGGATTTCACCGCCGTGGAGTCTCAGTGGTGTTCCCAGTGGAAGGTGCCAGCACAATGCCGAACATACACATTTGAGTCGTTTACCCAGAGACAAATTATGAGCTCCCAAACCGGCTCTATGCTACTCATCATGTCGAGAGCTATGTCGAGGTCTCAAATAGGATGATAAGACCGGCGCCGCTTTCTGGAAGGATGTCATTAGTTGTCCGGGGAATTCTTGTGAGTTCAGAAAGGAGGAACCATTCGTAGCCCTCGCTCATTCGTGTCTTTGTTGAATGCATCTAAGAAGCAGCGTTTTCCCAATCCTTCTGCGAGGCCAGATGTCCCAGTCCCTGTATATTTGTTATACACTAATGTGCCAGATGTTTGACACACTCCAAGTCACTGTAGTAAAGCGGTGGAACAGCAAACCTGATCTCAAGCCTTGATACACAAGAATGAAATTCCCCCGCGGGTTTTCATGTAGCCTAGTCTTCTGCAACTGCCACGGCCCCGGGAGTTCATTGGCGTGGAAGACCTGTCGGTGTAGCATGATTGATTGGTGCCGTTGTCAATATCGCTTCATTACTGGTTGACTCACTCTCACTTGCACACGTTATGTGCTTCTCAAATACCGACCCTTGAAGCGTACCGAATCAGGGTGTGAGGAAACTGATAATAGTAGAAATGTGTGCATACTGAAGTGGTCAGGTGGACCATGCCAGTATGCAAGGTAGGAACGACAATCGCGCAGCGATGCTGGACAGTTAGTACGAGGATGTGAGTATACAAAAATGGAGCAACGCCTAATTCAATCCATGTTCATGTCGTGTCTGGTCTTGGAGAGGTTCAGACTTCAGAGTACCGAGGACAGACCGCTGGCTGTCTATCCGCCTAAAATCTCGTGGCACGATCAATCGTCGCGAGTGGACGTAGCCACGCCTATATGCACTGGTAAAAGAGTGGGATGAGAGTGGAGAGAGATCGTGGGACTTCGCTCCGGAGATTCCAGCCCCATGTGCCAATCCTCAGGCTCGCTGTACCACTGGCAGTGGTGCATTAGCCGGGCCAAGCAGATCTCAATTGCTGGATATCTATGATATCAATATCGGCACAGGCAGCTATGCTAGCACTTGACGAATTTGCCGAGGTCTGACGAAAATGACGCTCATTCCAGCGATGCCAATGTGATTGCCCGAATCGCGCACGTTCATCGCCTGCAATCTATTTCTGCGAGCACCTGCCTCTTCTACATCAGTTCTCCCACACCTTTATTCGGTACGCTGGAAGGTCGGTGTTACGAAGTGTGCGGAAGGCACGATACAGCAATCCCCAACTAGACTAGTAAGATATGTAGCGCGGAGATCTAGGGAAAATGGGGCTAGCGGTGATTCTATCACGAGCGCTGCACCATGTTGCATAGTTCGGAAATGAAGGGGAGGGTGAATCCATGTTTAGTACTGTTGTAGTTATTGTACAACCAGCTTTGGTCCCGTTCCTGCTACTGAATCTCAGCAAGAACTACCTCGTTTTCGTTGCTTAAAGCGTGATAAGTTGGAGAGCAGCAACAGGAATATAGGCTAAATAATCACCCTTAGTAGTACATGTGGAGGCTATACACTCATCTGACCAGGTAGTTCATTATGAACTGTTCATGTTGGAGCTTCTTCGGATCCCAAAGCGGTTGATGCGGTCCAAAGAATGTCCGTCAAGCACTGTAACAAGGAACATTCGCCATGCTGACATGTTGAGCTTTCATATCGCGCAGGCCGGATTCGAACTACTAGTAGGAAGTGGCGGAAAACTGATGTCAGCCAGGCCAGTCTATGACTATATAATGCCAAGGTCAGGCCTCACTTTCTGCAGACAGTGTCCCAGTTCCAACTCCACCCCATAGTCACAGCGCTTTCCCCGCCACATAGTAACAATGATCGACTCTCTCCCGTCTGGACAGTATCGTATACTGCCCGCCAGGATTTCTGCACCCCCTCCCTTCCCAATCGGTGCAAACCTCGAAGAAGCTCCCACTGCCAGTCCCGTCATTTCTGGGGGCGACAGCAATGTTGTAAGTCTGCCATTCCCGTTGAGGACTAACGATGTCTGTACGACTAGTATGCTGAGTGTTGCTTTGTAGTGGAATGTCGAGAGGCTTGAGAGCGGGTACACACTTTGAGCTTGGTGGCAGGCGAAAACTGGTTCAGCAGGGATGATCAAGACAATGTAATAGTGGTACCCGAGTCAGCTGCAGGAGAGTGGGCAATTGAGAGTCGTAACGGTGCTTACACGTCAGTGCCATATCTCGATACCTTTCGTTGATGGTGTACTAACAGTTGAACTGAAATCTACCAGGATCGCGTCACCCGGCCTCTGGCCAATCAGGGCGTGGTATTTGCCTAGCACTTTACCAGGGACTAAGGTACGGAGACTTGACTGATGAAATCGACTTGCACTGATTACACCGTGACATGTAAAGGTCATGCTTCGATTCTTTGAAATCAGTCCGTGGCCTCAGCAATTGTTCACCTTCATCCCAGCGAACTAGACCATCCGAAGGTTACTACTAGTTGTCTGGGCTAGTCCGGCAAGGAAAGTGTTGATCTTGTATGTTGTACTGAATTGAGACGATGTATGTTGTCCCGCCGGTGTATCACATGACGTCATGAGATTATAATGTGTGAACGAATGTTGCATGATTCGAGGTGTGAAGAGACACAAGACACGAGGTTCAATCCCTGCATCCACCGCCCGTGTCTAGTTCACAGAAATGTCACTGACCACAAGCTTTTCCCGGACAGATCGGACGGGCAGCCAGAAACTGCCGATGCCACACTTTCATTTGAGGTCACCTCGAAGAGACATTGTCGTGCGATATTGAGTGAGATCTCAACATGTTGAGTGCGCAGTGCTGTCTTATTTTCCTTTTCCTTTTGTCAAGCAAGATAAGTAAATCGATGGTTATTGTTATTTTCGTACTGGTACGTGCCTGCAGGAGGATGGTTATAAGGGTAGCTCAGCAGCGCGACAAGTAGTCTCCATCGCGGATGCGGAGCAGACACTCAGAGGAGAGATTTGCAAACTATCCAGCCATCAAGAAATCACGAACGAGCATTATTCAAAAAGTGAAACAGACCGTGCTTTTCATGGATCCGGCAGTGCGATCCTTGCAAAGTTTAAAAGTTTCGATACCAGCACAAGCCCGAACAGGATCACCGGGTATTATCGGTCGCAATTTAGATTCCAGTACGAGAAGCAGAGGCAGCAGGAAGCACAGCACCTTCTGTAGTGAATGGACTGCGAGTACGAATATCAACCTTGGCCATGGCGGGTAGTTGAGCAGCGCGACTGAAAATGACGTTTACGCTGGGAGAAAAGACAAGGTAGTCAATTTCGCACTGCTTGCACGCGACGCTACAATGCAGATAGGGTGTCAGTAGTACAAAGTGGTGGGCCAGAAGCGGAAGGAGGCAAAGGATACGAACAAGAACCGTTGATCCCCAACTTTGTTACTCTGAAAAGGCAATTCAGCGACGGAGCTGCTTGAAGGTTGATAGATACGATGGCAGTCAGTGGGGGACTCGGACGCCAGCGCTGAGGTTGTGCGAGTCCGGGAAGGGTGACACAGCTACTACATGACCATGCGTGACCATACTAACACTTCAAAGCCTCGATTGTGCAAGTGTGTACTACTTACCTTGACCGACACGTCTCTCAGAGCTTAGCCACAATCCTACGATTCGGTTTGACCATATGGTCAGGTGGCCTCGTGAGTGAGAGAAATGGCCATATGCTGGCGCGTTCTCAAAACCGCATTTCTGAAAGAACCCCGGAGCTCAAATAGTTCATGATCCCCGCTTCTGCGTGTGCAAAATGATAGTGGATTGTCGCGCTGGTAATAGTGTTCGATGGTCGCCATTGAGATGAACTTGGAACCTTTCTAGATGAAATAGCTGACATGGCGGGACGATATCCCCCCTGAGTGCTTTATGCTGTTTCAGGTGCCTGGATCATTGCAAAATTTGCGTTTCACACATTCCAAGGCATCGTTACTAGTACACCGACAAGACAACAAACATGATCTGATCCTTTCACAACGTGTAAGAACGATGATTTCCTCGCCATACTTGAACTCGGAGCTTCCATGCATTCTAGTCGTCACCGACACGAATAAAGGTCCATTGAGCCGGGAAGTCAGAGACGCGGAGCTTAACCTGCCAGCGTAGTGTGCTTAGTATCAATGTCAAAATATCATCAATCGAGTCTCCATACCTGGGTCCCAGGTGCGGGGCTGTCCAAAGTCCAACCACTGGTCGGCCAGTATGGACTGGGTACCTCGATCCTGGTATATTTCAGTTTGAATGTTAGCATATCTGCGAAAGATGTCGAGTCGGGGACTCAGGCTGACGAGTATGTGTTGTCTCCTTGTCTAGTAATCCTCCATTCTCCCGGCAGCGGCATGAGGCCCACAAACACACCATCTTCTCCGGGTTGGCTGAGCCATCTAGGCCCTGTCTGTTCGAGGATTAAGGTGTAGTTCCCGTTCGGAAGCTGCGAGGCGGTCCACTACAAAAGCAACACTCAGCATTACCATCCATGATGTAGGGAAGAAGATAAGTAGTGTCACGGAATAGAGCGTATCATACAGGCGTTATTAGTGTGAAACTGGAATGGCGGACCTACAATGTTGTCTCTTCCCCCAACAATGACGGGGCTGATAGCTCCTTGTTCATTCGCACCAACTGGCATTGGTGGTGGTGCTGAAGTAGCGGCGGACACTATAAGATACTTCCCATCTCCGAGACGGCTCATTATTGTGTACTTGGAGAAGAAGCGTTGGGACTGTTGGGTGCAGTGAAAATTGGGCTGGCGGAGGAGTTCTGGCTGAAAATATGGGGTCTTGCCTTGGTATTATATACCCACCGGCGCGGGTTAGTCCAACCGAGATGAAACCCTACTAGCCAATTGCAGCCTAGTATGAGAACCCCAGTTGTAGCGAATAACTGTGAGGCCAGAAGCAGGACCCAACCGCCTTACTAAGGAGCCGATCGGTACGTTTCAGCGAGGAGATTATTTCCGGTCTTCACCTCTACTTCTTTTCTCATGGCTGAAAACACCGCCCATGTAACATGAACATGAACTCTGTTAGCCCCATTCTCTCAGAATCAGGGAACAACACGTAGAAGGACTTGCTAGGAAATCACCTTCTTTTTCACAGGTACGTGCTTCTCAAACACCGACCCGAGTAAGGGTGTAGAGAACTGGTGATAGCATGAATGTACACTCACCGGAATTAGAGTCGCGATCTATACTTGCACGTGATTTTCACTTGTGTACCCTCAGTCGTCTTTCATCCACAGACTGAGAACCCAAACTCCGCATACTCCACCATCCACACACACCAAATCGTGAGGTTAGGCAAGTCCACAAGCGCTAGGAAGATGTCCGTTGTCCGTTGTAGGGACCAGACACTGGTGATGACTATCAGTTACAAGAAACACGGCTAGGTTGGATGCCTACGGCGAGATAAGAGACCATGGAAAATTGGCTCTAGAGAGGGAGGAGAAACGAGAAAATGAGTACAACACAAACATTAGAAGACAGATTGCCATGATCATCTGTCTAACTTAGCCGAAAAGCTGTTCCAACCCATGTTCACGATCGCATCGGGTTTCGAAAGGGGGACATGCCGTTCCCTATTCGGTTGCTCCCAAACCTCGTGTGTGGGCAGATCCAGGGTATGCCGAGCTCAATGCCGAAAGCGGGGGGAGATTGCATGTGGGTTTCCGCTATACTCGCGAAAGCATTTGCATTTCATCGCACGTGCGTTGGAAAAAAAGTCTTTGAGTAAGAACGGTTGGCGAACTGATTTGAAGGGAAGAATCGTGGTGAAAGATCGTGGGGCTTGAGTGCGGAAATTAATAACCACATGTGAAGAAGATCACAGATGATCTAGTCCGGCCGGCGGAGATCTGCAGGAGTAAATGCAGCCGGGTCAGGTTGGTTGAGCACTGCTGGAAAGCATGTTTTGCCAAGTATCTGAGGGACGAGGCCGGCTAACAGCGCACGACCTCTAGGCGGGCATGCTAACGTCTGACTTGGCGAGCCCTTGAGCACCCGGCGGAAATCAGCCAACGATCATCGTTTTCCCCTCTGAGCCTCAAGTTCTTGCAATCCTCACCCGGATCAATCTGTCTCCGCCTTACTTGTTCGAGCACTCCGTCCACATTGTGCATTTCGCCAGCCTCAATGGCACCATTGAACTGTGCAGCTTTTAGAGGGTCGGCGCATCGATAGAACTGACAACGCCAGCGCTCATGCCACATATCGTGACAACCCCAACTCTATATGGACAGACTGCTCATCCGCAATGCACGGTATCGTTCAAGCATGCAATAGCACGTACCTCAACCGCTCGCTCTCACCAGTCGCGTATCCACAGTAAAACGTCAAGTGAAGCCTTGCCAAATGCTTTTCAAGGCCCATACCTTTATTCAGTAAACTTGCAAATCGGTGTTTGAGATGCCCGTAAACGTGTGGGAAGGGGATAGGAAAACACTGTTCCAGTTGAGTACTCGCTGTCGTTCTGATACAGTGCCGCTGTCATGGTCATGCGAGCTGCGTGGATTCTTCAGCCACGTCGAAGACTAGAAGGCCAGTCTGGTCATTGAAATATTGAACTTCCCGCATTTCTTGGTCCTATCCCTGCCGCGGAATATATCAGTCCTGAAATGTTCCAGTGGTTAGTTAGCGCCATTATTTCGGCCAACGGTGTGGTGTTAACTGGTGCAAATCATAAGGCGGCACTGGGAGAAACAAAGAAGGTAATTACATAATCCAACCGTGGCAAACTCTTTCGCGGAGCCGATGTCGAGTACTTCCAATCTATCCACATCGTAATTTCTCCGCCTGACATCTGATCTTGCGACGTTAAAACGGAGGCCAGGTTAAGACACGACAACCAAGACCTTTGAAGAATTAGGAGCTACGGGGTCCCAAGGTATTGGATAATCTTCGACATGATTCTCCTTTGGCACATGCTGACCCAACATCACTTGACACACTCTTCTAGTCATCTTCTAGAACATGTCCTTCGAATCATTTCCGCCGTCATTCCCGCCAGGCGCCATGGAGTGTGCACCATCGATTTCATCTGCGGTTGTTTCAGACGTACGTTTTGTCACCCGCGTGTATATTCTCGACTGTACAGTACCCACAGGGGACCACTCCCGCCGTGAGGCGCTCAACCCACAATGCTTGCCCCAAAGTATTACTTGTAGATTCGTAAAGCAAGTCACGCTGGTCTGGAGTTTTTCCGTCACACGCGGCGGTAAACAGGTTATTTGAAGCCCTTTTGAGATCCCAATGCGGTTGATGCGGCTCAAGGGATCTATGTACTTTCATCACGAGGTGGTTAGGTATCCACCGCACAGCTAATCCTAATCGCAGTCGGAATAACCCGTGCAGATGACTATATATTACCCGTGTCAGGTTGCGCTTTATACTGCCAGGGTCGCAATTCAAACTACACACCAGAGTCACAACGCTCCCCCTGCTTCACCAATGAGCGACCTCAACGCTAGGAAATTTCTTTTGGTGTTCGCTTCCCCTTCAGCACCCCCACCCCGTCCAATCGGTGCGAATGAAGATGGAGGGCCTGTCAACCGTGTCGTTGTTGGGGGGACGGACAACGTTGTAAGTCACCATTCCCGTTCGCACCATTGACGCCTGCATGATACACTCCATTCCGTCGTTCTCGTCCTCGCTACGTGCTAGCGCGCTGAGTAGTTGGCTTGCAGTGGTCCGTCCGCAAGGCTGAAAACGGTAACTTCAATCTAGTCTTGGAACAAAGGGGAACGAACTGGCTCAGCAAAGGTGTTGGAGAAGATGTGGTGGTGGAGATCATGCCACTCCCTGGAGAGTGGATGATCAGAAGACAAGATGATGGCACATATACGTCAGCGCCTATCCTGCTGATGATATGCTAACTTTGGAACTGAAACACGAATATGTCAGGATCGAGGAGCCTGGCGACTTCTTCCCGACCAGGTCTTGGACTCTGGACAGCACCGAGCCTGGGAGTCCGGTATGGAGGTTCGATTGATGAAATTATATTGACACTGATACCCTGGCAGGTGAAACTTCGCAGAGGGGACTTCCCCAATAGATGGAGATTCGTCCCTTTTCTTGAGGAATAGACTATCTGAAAGTTTCGAATTGTTCGGCGGGGGAGTTGTTGTTCTTGTACGATGTATCGGATTGAGATCATGTATGTTGTCCTGCTGGTGTATTATATTGACTTGAAATGAGTGAAATGCGAATATCACAATGGTGCACACGCCGACTCTGTAGAGCAGGATGAGGCCGTGAGAATTCGAGAAGAATGTTGTACCTCCTTGTAAAATCAGGCAAATCGAATCACAGGGTCTGTGGTCCTTGACTAGGGGCCTGTCCTCGCGAGCAATGAGTCATACTTGTGCATCTCCGAGACACGCCAAAGCACGGAAAATTCATCGTACACTCTACAAAACATGCCGTCACGTTCTGGGACATCCCAACATATACAGCTGAGACAGATATGGTCAATTGCAATCTTACCAGACGACCAGTTTCTCGCGATTGGTGGAAGATCGACATCTAAAGTCTATACCACATCAACGTGAGTGCCATGTAGAGTGGGTCAGGGTGTACTAGTATTTTACTGACTATCCTAGACACACAATTCCCTGGTAGGATTTACTCGCTCTGTCAACATACGCATCGCATCGACCCTACTGCGCGCGTACTCATTATACTCTCGAGTCTGCTTTGCATCAATGTAAGTAGCATACCCTTGGATTGTGTCGTATTTGACACACACCCTTACCCCAAATCCCGTTTCCGAACAGGATTCGATCTTGTTGTCTCCTCTGCAACCCATTTCCAGGAACCAGACCTTCAGATTGACGACGCCGCCCTCACTTTAACAAGCACGGAAGAAATCGCCACCTCTCAGAACATCACCCATCATGTATTCGCTAATCGGACCCTCGTGCGTGCGCGTTTACGAGAGTGGGATCCAGCACTCGTGGATGCCCAAAAGGTATTTGTTCCTCCTCTCAGGTCCACTCCTGCTGATGCTAATTTTCACTGAGAGCCTCGATATTCAGCCGTCTGGCGTCGGTTAGAGTATAGCGCTTGTCGGCAAGGACGAAAAGAACAAGGGTTATCGTACTTGTGACATCGCGTTCGCGCGGTTCCAAGTATCTCCTTTTGATCAAGGTACGCATCTCCTATCTTGGGTGAACCTCCCCCATCCGACCTCGACGTGGCCTTGAACTTATATGACTGTCTCGATGAGCTTCCCGCACCCTGGTTCGCTGCCGGTCGGATGAAATTTCCGTGCATTCCATTCCAACTCCGCTTCTTTCACCATACTGGACATGTTCAGGCCGTCTTTATCGCGCAGACTCTTCCACCTTTGGCACGGTCGAAATTACGACGAAACGGGATCTCTCTCGAATGAAGTCTTTATATCTCGTTACCCCATGGTTGGACGCGCTGCTGGAACAGGAGGGTACACAGTGGCGCGTTCATGGAGGATAAACTTGTGCCACCAACCTCGCCAAACACAGACGACGCAGAAATCTCTGACAAAGAACCTGACACGGACGGTTCCCCGTCGCTCCCTGAACCTGAATTGTAGCTACCGTCACACGCTGTTGTCGTTCCAATAGATCGAGACACGCGAGCATGACGGCTCGTGGCACATCCGATGCGGCCATTTGGCGTGCTGTTGCTCACGCCGGTCGTATCGAGTCAGTCGCGGCGGATAGCCTGATCACGGTACGGTTTCAGGTATTCTGGACACGATGTGTTAAGTACACGAAATGTTCGTGTAACCGCTGTGCATTGTGAGCAAGTGTACTGTAACCTCCTTAGAGGATGCTCCAGGCTGAGGATTGACCTCCGACATGCTGTCGCCGAGCTGTACCCCTTCCACGGTGCTCGAACAGATTTTCGGCGTTCACAGTCACTGACACTTTGATCGACACTGAGCCACAGTGCATGGACTGGCCAGTAGACTGATATATTATTCAAACCTAGTAACAACACATCCGCCACCACCGTAAGTTCTACATCTCCCCAAAATGGTTTAGTGAAAAACGCACTTTTTTGTTGATATCTTGGGTTAGTCTAGGAAGTGTACCGTTTGGGTGGGTTTCCAGCTTGTGACTGCTTTCTTATTCCCGGTCTTCACCTTCCTTTCTCAGATCTATATGCACCGTTAGCCCCATTCTCTCAGAATCACTGAACAGTACGTAGCAGCCCGCCAGGGAATCGCATTATTTTCGACTTTTCACAGGTATGTGCTTCTCAAACACCGACCCGAATAAGAGTACAAGAGAACTGATGACAGCATGAATGCATACTCACTGAATAGAATTGGTGGTGCAGAGTGTTGTACGTTGTCTGGACTTGCATGTGATCATTCGCTTATATGTACCCTCATTCGTGTTTCATCCACGTATACCAAATCGTAGGATTAGGCAAGTCTACAAGCGCTAGGAAGATGTCCGTTGTAGGGACTACACACAGGCGACTAGATAGTCCATCAGTGATAAGAAACACAGCTAAGGATGATGTGTACGGCGAGACAAGAGACCATGGCCGCTTGAACATCGGCTCTAGAGGGGGGGGGAGAAACCAGAAAATGAGTACACAACACATTAGGAGACGCATCTCCATGATCATCTGTCTGACTGGTTGTCTAGAAAGTTTCAATCCATGTTCATGATCATATCGAGTTTTCAACGAGGTCACAACTCCATGCCAATGGGGACATACCACCCCCTATTCGGCTGCTCCCAAATCTCGTGTACGGATAGATCAAGGTCAAGGCCAAAAGCGGGCGAGATAGCATGTAGGTTTCCACTATAACATTTGCATTTCAACGCACATGCATTGGCAAAAGATCTGTGGGACAAGGTAAGAGAGGTTGGCGAAATGATGAGGGTAAGAACCGTGCTGAGAGATTATGAGACGTAAGTACGGAAATTAATAACCAGGATCGTAGATGATCTCATCCTGCGGGCGGAGATCTGCAGAAGTAAGTTTAGCCGGATCAGGTTGGTTGAGCCTATAGAGCATGCTTTGCCAACTATTCGAGAAACGGGGCCCGCTGACTGCGCACGATGACCCTCTAGGTGGGCACGCTAACGTCTGACTTGGCGAGCCCTTGAGTGCCTGGCGAAAATCAGTCAACGACCATCGTTTTCCCCTCTGAGCCTCAAACTCCTGCAATCCTCACCCACATTTCATAACCTGTCCCCGCCATACTCGATCGAGCACTGCGTCCACATCGTGCATTTCGCAAGCTTCAAACGGCACTATTGAACTGTGCACACATTATGTCACACATCGTGACAACCCCAACTCTATATGCAACTAGCACGTACCTCAACCGCTCGCTCTCACAAAACGTCAGGTGTAGCCTTGCCAAGCCCATAGCTTTATTCGGTGAACTTGAAAATCGGTGTTTGAGATGCCCGTAAGGGTGTATAAAGGGGATAAGAAAACAATCTCCCAATTGAGTACTCGCTGTCGTTCTGATACAGCGCCGCAATCCAGGAGAATGGGGCTAGCGGTGTTCACGTGTCATGGTCATGCGAGCTGCGTGGATTCTTCAGACACGTCAAAGACCAGAAGGCCAGTCTGGCCATTAAAATATTGAACTTCCCCGCATTTCTTGGTCCCATCCATGCTGCGGAATATTCCAGTCCTAATAGTTAGCGCCATTATTTCGACCAGCGGTGTGGTTTAACTGGTCCAGATCCGAGTCGTAATGGCGGGAGGAGAAACAAAGATGGAAATTATGTAATCTGGGGCCGAGGCCGATTCTAGACTGGTCACCATTCTTCGAAGACTGCAAGTGGCGTCGTACGTCTTCCATTCGAGGGTGACGGCCAAAAGTTGTCTATGCACACCCTATTAAATTTTTATCTGATCTTACGACGTAAAATCCACCTCCCGGATCGACCAAGGTATTGGATAATCTTCCATGCTGACCCAACATCACTTGACACTCTTCTAGCCACTGCGATCATGTGCAACGGATGTCTAGCCGTAACGCAGAATCTGGAACACGGGCAGTGTCAACCTCCTAGAGCGTGTCCTTCGAATCATTTCCGCCGACGCCGCTAAGACATGGAGCGTGCACGACATCGATTTTATCGGCGGTTGTTTCACAAGTACGTTTTGTCACCCGCGTGCATATTTTCGATTACCACTGATCGACCATTGCTTCCGATGGCAAACAGGATTGTGGGCAGCATCAGTGTGGAAACATTGCACCCCGAGGGGACCAGAGTTCTACACTCTCGCCGTGAGCCGCTCAACCCTCGATTTCGAGTTGTATGTAACAAAAAACTCGAGAGTAAGCTCCATTTGGTTCATCTTTGTTTGATTCTGTTACGCTTCTAACCAAAAGTACTAGTAGATTCATAAAGCGACTCGGCTAGCCTACAGTCACGCGTGGTGGTAAACAGGCATTTGTGATTCGTACCCCACCCTGGCTTCTTTGATATCCCAATGCAGATGTTGCAGGTCAAAGAACCTACTTTCGTCGGAGACAGGTCGAGCATTCACCGCCGAGGCTGGGATTGGCAAGTGGCAATAAAACGTACGACAGTCAATCCCAGCCGGAATAACCCGTGCAAACGAGTATATATCACACAGGTCAGGTCGCGAATCAGAACTGCACACCAGAGTCACAACCCTTTCCTTGTTACAGCAATGAACGTCGAACTCCACCGCTGGAAATTTCTTATAGTGCTAGCTGGCCCTTCGTCACCCCCACCATTTCCGGTCGGTGCGAATGAAGGTGGACCTGTCAGCCCTGTTATCGTCGGGGGGAAGGACAACGTCGTAAGTCATCATTCCCGTTGCGCACCATTGGCACCTGCATGATACACTCCATTTCGTTGTTCACCTCCTCTTTCTAACGTGCTAGCGCGCTGAGTGTTGGTTTGTAGTGGTCCTTCCGCCCGCTTGGAGACGGAAAATACAATCTAGTCTTGGAACAACATGGGAATTGGCTCAGCAAAGGGGCCGGAGACAATGTGGTGGTGGAGATCATGCCACTCCCTGGAGAATGGGTGATCAAAAGACAAGATGATGGCACATATACGTCAGCGCCTATCCTATTGATGATATGCTAACTTTGGAACTGAAATATGAATATGTCAGGATCGAGGAGCCTGGAAACATCAGACCGTCCATGTCTTGGGCTCTGGACAGCACTGAACGTGGGAGTCCGGTATGGAGACTTGATTGATAAATTATTTTGACACTGATACCAAGTACGCTGCCTTGGCAGGTAAAACTCCGCAGAAGGGACTTCCCGGAGAAATGGAACTTCATTCCTGTTGGCGAGAAGGAGTAAACTACCTGAAAGTTTCGAATTGTCCGGCGAGGAAGTTACCGTTCTTGTACAATGTATTGGATTGAGATCATGTATGTTGTCCTGCCGGCGTATCACGTTGACTTGAAATGCGTAAACGCGAATATTACAATGATGTTCATGAAATTGATGCTGATATCAACTACGCCACATTGACAGGTCATTCTGAAGAAAGATGTGGGACCTGGACACGTTGCGGAGCAGGTGCGAGTACGATTACGATTCGAGAAGAGACCACACTCATTCTCGGACTCGTCCCATAAAGACACGAAAATGAGGGTACAAGTACTCTCTCCTTTGGATCCAAATCGAGCTGAGGAGAAACCACGAAGAAGTCGTACGCATCAGAGTTTTAATATCCTCAAATAGCGGGGAAGCAGAAAGGGCGTACGTCCGAGCATCAGTGTGTCGACGAGGAGTACCTCGCCCTTGGTCCCGTCTAAACCTTTGGCGGGGTGTACCTGAGTGATCTCCAATGACATCAGGTGCGTGGTTGACAATCATGGTCCGGGACCGACTACTGGTAGCAATATAATTTCGTAGGAGGGAATGACAAAAAGTAAAAATCAACGCAGGAAAACACGGTGTGTAGGGTATTGCTCACGATCAATAGTTGCCGTATCCATAATTCAATTCCCGTGTGAGTGGCTTGACGCACGTTGGAAAGATACTGTTTAGAAACTGTTGGCATGTTCCTAGAATCAGCCATCCAGATTGGACCGGGGCTCAGTGATAGGGTCATTCGTTGTACTTGGATCACGAGAGATCACTTGAAAGCAAAACACTTTAGCCCTATGGAGGGTAGATTTAGGTGATTGACCCCTAAGGGCTTTGCAATGACGCACAGTCTTCGGGCCATAATGTATACGTGTTGATAGTGGATGTCAACACGTATACGTTATGGCCCTTGGTGGGATAAGATCGTTGGTAGTGGGTTCGTAGGCACAAGTGTCGAAAACGCGAGGTGATGGACCGTGCGCACGGGACCTGCACGACTCAAAAAAAGGCAACGGGTACATATAGAATGGCGTGAAGGTGCACCTTGTCCCTTGAACCTTCACACATAACCTTGCTGCATCGTGTTGCTGTCGTCGACGATGACCGGTGCGTTTTCGATGGTGATCAACGTTGCAGAACGCTTTGATCCAGTTGACAACGCCGGTAACTGGTTAATGCCAATGATATTTTCGGCCGATAGTGAATATCTTGTGAGCGGCGGTTCTAGTCGTTCAAGTGTGGCGAGTGACGATGGAAGCGAGCAGTAATGTCTATCATGTATCCATGGATGGCAGTATCGCACGTCCTGGGGCGAGGTGTTGAATTCGAAAGAATCTTTGGAGTCGACCTCGACTCGACTCTCTAGTACTGTCGGAGTACAGAACGTCTAAACAAGTGTTGCTACTCCGCCACGACAAGGCACTGACTCGTCACAGCTACCCAGGATTCTTGTTCGGGTCTATGACAGCAACGATGGCCGCTTGCTCATGGACACCAACGTGATGGTTACCCCGTTCCTCAACAATGGTCTCCTCTGGTTTAACGACCACTCCTTGTCATATCTGACGACAAAATCAAGCAAATCGAATCATCCACAGGGTCTGTGGTCTCAGAATGGCCTGTCCTCGCGAGCAATTTCCACTCGTGCATCTCTACGCCAAAGCACGGAAGATTCATTGCATACTCTACAAATCATACCGTCACGTTCTGGGACATCCCAACACACACTCGGCTCGATCTTATCAAACACCCTCAGGAGACGTGGTCAATTGCAATCTCACCAGACGATCAGTTTATTGCAATTGGTGGAGGCGGGAAAATCATCTTCGAAAGTCTATCATACCTCAACGTGAGTACCGTGAAGTGTTGGATCACGGCGTATTTTACTGACTATCCTAGACACATAATCCCACCTTGGTATGCTTTACTCGCTCAGTCAATATACGCATCGCATTGACTCCACTGCGTGCGTACTCCAGGTGAAACTCTCGAATCTGCTTCGCATCACTGTAAGTAACATATGCTCGGACCACGGAGGCGTTATTGACAGCAGAAATCACCACCTCTCAGAACATAACCCATCATGTATTCGCTAGCCGGGCCCTCGTGCGTGCGCGTTTGCGAGAGTGGGATCCAGCGCTCGTGGATGCTCAAAAGGTATTTGTTGGTCCTCTCAGGTACACTCCTGCTGATGCTAATTTTCACCAAGAGCCTCGATATTCAGCCGTCTGTCGTCGGTTACACTGCAAAGAGTATAGCGCTTGTCGGCAAGAATGAAAAGCACAAGGGTTATCGTGCTTTGGTGAAGGGGATGCCTCATTCGGATGTCTATTAGCCCACCTTCTCACTGGATTTGGAGACGTGAGCATCCTTGCATGGACTGGGGAGTCTGGGAGTTCCAACAGCTGTCTGCCCGCACATATCACTGTATTCGAGCAGCAACATCATATTTCCCACTACCAATCCCAGACGCTGAAATAGAAAGCATCACCGCGTCTCACGCTCCCCCGTTCGACCTCGACGCGGCCCTGAGACTATATGACCGTCTCAACGAGCTTCCCGCACCCTGGTTCGCAGCCAGTCGGATGAAGCTTCCTTGCATTACATTCCAACTCCTCTTTCGCCGTATCGACACGTTCAGACCGTCTTTATCGCGCGGACTCTTCCGCCGGCACAGTCGAAATTACAACGAAACAAGATCTTTCTCAGATGAAGTCTCTGTATCTCGTTCTCCCATGGTTGGACGCGCTGCTGGAACAAGAGGGCACACACAGTGGGGCGTTCGAGGAGGATGACGTTGCGCCACCAACCTCACCCGACGCGGACGGCGCACAAATCACTGACGAGGAACCTGATACTGACGGTTCCCCCCCGTCCCCTGAACCTGAATTGCAACTACCATCACACACTGCTGTCGTTTCAATCGATAGAGAAACGCGAGTACGACGACTCGTGGCACGTCTGATGCGGCCATTTAGCGCGCTGTTGCTCACGCCGGTCGCATCGAGTCGACGTGGGACGGGTTACAAGCGGGTCGCGGCGGATAGCTTCATCACGGTACGGTTTCGGGAGGACGTGTCGTTGGTTGATATTCTGGACAATGTACGCACGCTTGATGTGTTGTAACGTGGTATTCGCTTCGACCGACAAGTGTGCTGTAACCTCCTTAGAGGTCCAGCCGTCAAGCTATACCCCTTCTGGTGTGTACTCGAACTGATTTTCGGGTCGTTCACAGTCACTGACACTCTATTCGAGTACTCACACTGGCTACCATTAGTAACGGCACGTCCGCCACCGGCATAGTTAACGAAAACCGTTTCTTTGTTGATATCTTGGAATTGTACCACGGGTTTCGAGCTTGTGATTCCTTTCTCGCTACCTGTCCTCCAATCACAGCTCTCGTTGACTAGTTCAAACCTATCACATTCCTTAGATGGCTCAATTGCCTACGGAAAGTCGGTTGATCTATATCCCCTGCAATGAAAAGGTGGAGTCCAAGGTTAATTATCTTCGCTGGATCCACTTACCCAATGCAAATAGAGCATGACAAATGACGACTACGATACGTGGTGAATGATCGTCCACTATATTGATCAAGTCACGTACACGCAAAATGGTGTCATCATGTCTTTGGTTGCGGGTGAAACGAAAGATAAACGCTAGCAGCAACGATGGGTACAGGTCCATACCTTGATTAGCAAGAGAAAATCATTCGCGTATGGAAGACTGTGACTGAACGCGAGGTCAAGGACACGCGTCGCCGACGACACGGTCACCGTTGTTGGACATACGATGCGAGGCTGGCCTTGCGGTATTGGTTGCAGCCCACCTGACTTGAAGTCACGAAGCACAGCACTATTGCGATGCATAGAAAACGAATACCTTATTAAAAATATATTCAGGACCCAATTATTTGCCTCCCCTCAGTGCCGCCGTTGCTCGCCTCCCGTAAAGTTCGTTCCCACGCGAGTAACAGCCAGAACTGTGGCGAGACTGGAGGGATTGGAATCACTGATCGGCCCCAACCTGGTCTTGCAAGTGGTCGAGACACCGAGGTAGCGGTCCAAGTTGAGGATTTCTCCTCCATTCAAAACATGTTGGAATACTACTACCCCTTTTGTCGTGCTCGGACTGATTTTCGGGTCGGTGGCTAACAGCGAACAAAATCTAGGCGGTGCTAACGTCCGACTTGGCGAGCCCTTGAACACCCGGCGGAAATCAGCCAACGATCATCGTTTTCCCCTCTGAGCCTCAAGCTCCGCAACCCTCACCCGGATCAATTTGTCCCCGCCTTACTCGCTCGAGCACTGCGTCCACATCGTGCATTTCGCCAGCCTCAATGGCACCATTAAGCTGTGCAGCTTTTAGAGGGTCAGTGCATCGATAATGCCAGCGCTTACCACCACACATCGTGACAACCCCAATTCTATATGGACAGACTGCTCGTTCGCCGCGCACGGTATCGTTCAAGCATGCAACAGCACGTACCTCAACGTTGCAACCGCTCGCTCTCACCAATTGTATATCCGCAGCACACATACCTTTATTCGGTAAACTCGAAAATCGGTGTTTGAGATGCCCGTGAACGTGTGGAAAGGGGATAAGAGAGCAACGCCCCAATTGAGTACTCGCTGTCGGTGCTGTAATCCAGGTGAATGGGGCTAGCGGGGTTCACCTGTTATTACGTGGATTCTTCAGACACGTCAAAGACCAGAAGGCCAGTCTGGTCATTGAAATATTGAACTTCCCCGCATCTCTTGGTCCCATCCCTGCTGCGGAATATTTCAGTCCTCAAATGTTACTCAGTGGTTAGTTGGCGCCATTATTTTGGCCAGCGGTGTGGTGTTAACTGGTCCAAATCCGAGTCGTAATGGCGGGAGGAGAAACAAAGATGGAAATTATGTAATCCAACCATGACTTTCTCTTCTTCGAAGACTGCAGACTCGATGGCGTCGTACGTCTTCCATTCGAGGATAACGGCACGGCCAAAAGTTGTCTACCCACACCGTATTAAATTTTTATCTGATCCTGCGACGTAAAATCGGAGGCCAGTTTACGACAACCAACACCTCCGGATCGACCAAGGTATTCTACTTTGGCAACCTTCTAGAGCATGTCCTTCGAATCACTTCCGCCGAGATCATTATCGCCGATAGGATATGGAGTATGCACGGCAATGATTTTATCGTTGCTTGTTTCAAGGGTGCGTTTTGTCACTCGCGTGCATATTTTCGACTACCACATTTGCCATGCCATGCTTCCGAATGACAAACAGGACTATGAGCAATATCAGTGTGGAAATATTGCACCCCCTGGGGACCAGAGTTCTACACTCCCGCCGTAAGCCGCTCAACCCTCAACGCTCGCCCGTAGTTCGAGTTGTATGTAACAAAAACTCGAGAGTAAGCTCCATTTAGTTCCTCTTTGTTTGATTCTGTCCCGCTTATAACCAAAAGTACTACTTGTGGATTCATAAAACAAGTCACGCTAGCCTACGGTCACGCGTGGCGGTAAACAGGTGTTTGTGATTCGCACTCCACCCTGCCTTCTTTGATACCCCAATGCAGTTGTTGCGGGTCGAAGAATCTACTTTCGTCACGGTGACAGGTCGAGCATTCACCCCAGATCTGGCTGGGATTGGCAAGTGGCAAGAAAACGTACGACAGTCAATCACAGCCGGAATAACCCGTGCAAACGAGTATATATCACACAGGTCAGGTCGCGAATCAGAACTGCACACCAGAGTCACAACGCTTCCCTTGTTACAGCAATGAACGTCGAACTCCACCGCTGGAAATTTCTTATAGTGCTAGCTGGCCCTTCGGTACCTCCACCATTTCCAGTCGGTGCGAATGAAGGAAGTGGACCTGTCAGCCCTGTTATCGTCGGGGGGAAGGACAACGTCGTAAGTCACGTTCCCGTTGCGCTGGCAGCTGCATGATACACTCCATTCCTTTGTTCACCTCCTCTTTCACGTACTGAGTGTTGGCTTGTAGTGGTCCTTCCGCCCGCTTGAAAACGGAAACTACAATCTAATCTTGGAACAACATGGGCAATGGCTCAGCAAAGGGCTCGGAGACGATGTGGTGGTGGAGATCATGCCAATCCCTGGAGAATGGAAGATCAAAAGACAAGATGACGGCACATATACGTCAGTGCCTATCCTGTTGATGATATGCTAAATTTTGTCTGAAATATGAATATGTCAGGATCGAGGATCCTGGCGACATCATCCCGAGCAAGTCTTGGACTCTGGACAGCACTGAACGTGGGAGTCCGGTATGGAGATTCGATCGATAAATTATATTGGCACTGATACCAAGTACGCTGCACTGGCAGGTAAAACTCCGCAGAAGGGACTTCCCGGAGAAATGGAACTTCATTCCTGTGAGCAAGGAGGAGTAAACTACCTGAAAGTTTCGAATTGTCCGGCGAGGAAGTTAGTTCTTGTACGATGTATTGAATTGAATGTATGTTGTCCCGCCGGCGTATTACATTGACTTGAAGTGCGTGAATGCGAATGTTGCAATGATGCACATGAAATTGATGCTGATATCAACTACTGTACGCCACATGGACAGGTCATTCTGAAGAAAGATTTGGGACCTGGATACGTCGCGGAGCAGCAGGTATGAGTATGATTACGATTCAACAAGTGACCACAGTCTCTTTCTCATCCTCGGACCCATCCAATAAAGACACGAAAATTAGGGTACAAGCACTCTCTCCTTTGGATCCAAATTGAGCTGAGGAGAAACCACGAAGAAGTAGTATGCATTGGAGTTTTAATATCCTCAATTAGCGAGGAAGCAAAAAGGGCGTGCGTCCGAGCATCAGTGTGCCGATGATAGCTCGCCCTTGGTCCCGTCTGAACTTTTGGCGGGGTGCACCTGAGTGATCTCCAATGGCATCAAGTGCGCAGTTGACAATCATGGGCCACATAGTTCGGGACCGACTACTGGTAGTCCACAGCGAACTGCGGGTGTGCCTCAGCATCGAGTATCTGGTGAAAGGATGCCGCTTTCACGTCATCATTAGTATAATTCCACAGGAGGGAACGACAAAGAGTACAAATTAAACACGGTGTGTAGGGTGTTGCTCACGATCAATAGTTGCCGTATCCATAATTCCATTCCCGTATGAATGGCCTGACGCACGTTGGAAGGAAACTGCGCACCTGGATTCTTGTTTAGAAACTGTTGGCATGTTCCTGGGATTCGACCATCCAGATTGGACCAGGGCCCAGGCGGAAGGGTCATTCGTTGTACTTGAGACACGAACGATCACTTGAAAGCAAAACACTTCAGCCCTATGGAGGGTAGATTTAAGTCGCGATTGACCTCAAAGGGCTTTGCAATGACGCGCACCTTGATAAAACGAGATAAGACGTCGTTGGTACTGGATTCGTAGAAATTGTCGGTCACGGTGTGCATAATGAGTCGTTGATTCTTGGCGCGATTTCTTGGTTGGAAAAACCGTACACGGCACAAGTGCCGAAAACACGAGGTGATGGACTTCGCGCACGGGACCTGCACGAAGCAACGGGTACATGTAGAATGGCGTAGAGGCGCACCTTGTCC
Organism: Boletus reticulatus; assembly: GCA_038093535.1. Taxonomy (NCBI): domain Eukaryota; kingdom Fungi; phylum Basidiomycota; class Agaricomycetes; order Boletales; family Boletaceae; genus Boletus; species Boletus reticulatus. Next base: position 24,706 of record JBBPSJ010000282.1, read on the forward strand.
CTTGAACCTTCACACATAAACCTTGCTGTATTGTGTTGCTGTCGTCTACGATGTCCGGTGCGTCTTCACAAGAATTATGGTGATCAACGTTGAGCCAGAACGCTTTGATTCGGTTGAAATCAACGCCGGTAACTGGTGAATATCTTGTAAGCGACGGTCGAAGTGTGGCGAGTGAGAGCGGAGGACGCTGGGTACTCGTCGCTCGGTATTGTCTCGGTTACAGGTTTCCCGGAAATGTATGCCAGTGGTGAAGGGATGCCTCGTTCGGACGTCTATTAGCACACCTTCTCACTGGATCCGGAGATGTGAGCGTCCTTGCATGGACTGGGAAGTCTGGGAGTTTCAACAATCATAGATGCTGGAATATGGAAAGAATCATCACCGCGTCTCACACTCCCCCATTCTGCCTCATACGACCGTCTCAACGAGCTTCCCGCACCCTGGTTCGCACCCAGTCGGATGAAGCTTCCGTGCATATCGCGGCGGATAGCTCGGTCATGGTACGGCTTCAGGAGGACGTGTCGCTGGCTGATATTCTGGACAATGTACGCACGCTCGATGTGTTGTAACTCGAGATATTCGCTTCGACCGACATGAGGCAGGGGTAACGTCGTGACTGTCACACCATCCTCGAGGTTTTTCTTCAAGAGTTGCCGTCAAGCTGTACCGTGGTAGTACATTCTCACTGATTTCCGGGTCGTTCACAGCCAGTGACTCACACTTTATTCGACACTGAGTCAGAGTACTCACAGTGCGTGCACTGGCCACCGTGACGGTGTTACACATCAAGCACTCCTGTGTGAGTTCTACATTTCCCCAAAATGATTGAAAAGCGCACTTTTTTTTGTTGATATCTTGTTAGTCCAGGAACTGTACTGCTGTATTGGTGGGTTTCCAGCTAGTGATTCCTGTCTTGCTAACCGTCCTCCAATCACAGCTCTCGACGGTCGTTGAACGGTAGAGTGGTCAAGCGATAACGCATACAATGCCGTCCACAACCTTGGCATGATGTCGAGGATCAGACTACATAGTACGCCACCAAATTGCAATCATGGGAGCACTACTTTCGCCTTCAAAAACATATCCCCGTGTTTAGTTGCTCGTGATGGAGAACCTCAACCTGGTAAGTAGTCAGCGGAAACTACTGCGTGTTAATTATAAGAGAACGGATGAACACTGCGGTCATGAATATCGAGTAACAGTGGACCTGACACTCGACTCGGATTGCCCTCGCCATCGATACGCGAGGTTACACCGACATTCCTCCATTGCTGGCGAGCATTGGACTGGGCTTTCCTCTTGTCCCTGATCGACGTCGTCGACTCGTTTATCGAAGAAGACTCTGCCAGCCTTTTCCGCCTTCTTTTTCAGTCCCGTGCCTCCCTCCCTTTTTTTCCTTCAAGGCTGGAATTCATGGAAGGACCAGATCAGAGCGTATGCAGGGATCGTTGGAGAGATGTATATGAACGCATCAAGGGCACTGTTTGTCAGCTGAGTGGATGACATGGCGACAAGATGCAATGGTGGTTCGGTTGGTGTGTTCTTTTCGGACCCACGCGGTTAAGGAGCTCATGGTGTCTTCTCAAGCAGATACCGGATGTAATGTTACCCGGATTCCAACTGTCTTCCAAAAGCTTATAACGACCTGTAATACAATATTCTCCCCTGATTGCCGAGAGTATAAGACGTGTCTCACCGCAGATGAGATCGTGCTCAGGGCCAACGGTAAAGTATTACCCTGGTAAGCTCAGGGGGCGTAAATTCTTGGACTATTCGTGTCCAGCCCCGTGTTTCAGTACGAAGGCTGGGTTGTTACCGACAGTACTTTTCTTAGGTTTGTCACGAACAACACAACCCCAAGGGGGCACACACTGGATGACTATCCCCAGGTTCTGCACGGCCGACAGCACCTCAATAGTCTACATTCAACGAGGCCCGGGCTTTCTTTTCCTTGCTCTGTCCAATGACTGGTAGGCGCAGTGGTTGAGAATCCCAAGGGTCGTGCTACGATATTTGGCTTCGAGGAACTTGCTAACCAACTACACTCACAGATCTCTATGCGTAGTGCTCCACCAAACTGATACTATGGTGGTGGACATTACCCGTGCCTCAAGGTGTGCCTCAGGCAGGACAATTCCTCAGGAATTTCAAACGGGAAGTGTGGCCTCGGCACTTTCCACTCCGTCCACACGTGTGAGTGTGTTGCGAGAGTGTTGGCCATTGTTCCCGCGCTTGCTTGGTCCACACACCTGTTCCACAATGCCTGTTCTAGAGGCAGTGTCTGTGGACCCTACCGTCTATACCTGTCCACATCTGTCATTGACGGTAAGCAAATCGCTTTGTCCCCACAGCAAACGCGAGAAAATATCAAAGCGTGTGGTCCGGAATATGATAAATAGGCCTGCGTTCGATGCTTCACGATCCCACTTTCACAACTCCCTTGAACCCGCATCACCATCACCATCTTAATCTCGAGGCTGGACCTCTGTCATTCTACTCCTTAACAACATGGATCCACTTGACCTTCCTCCCACTATGGACTGGTCCCCAGAGTTCTGCTTCTGCGGTCGTCCGACGGTTGATGTACACGAGCACTGGTACTGCTCTACCGAGTGTGCTCGTCTCGATGCCCTTCAGTCACTCGACAATCCCGAGTGCCACTATCGGAGGGTTGTCCAAGCCCATGTTCAAGCACGCGCTCCAGACCCCGACCCCGATTGTATGATGTCGGTAAACCATCTGCCTCCAAGCCCCCCCGAGCAACGCGGTTTTGTGAACGCACCCCCTCCATCCATCCCACCGACACGTCTACCTTCGGGGGGTCGCAAGATGGCAGGGCTGCCCACGCTTTCCCAGGTGATGGGCAAGGTTCTTACCAAAAAGGCCACCGCAGGAGAACCACTCGTCGCTGAGAGACAGGACCGACCGAGATGGCAGGGTTTTCCCAATGAACGGTCCCGCGCTCGCCCTGTCCAAGGTCGTGGTGATCACGCCTTTGAGCAAATCTCCCTCGATGCTATTCCCTTGGCTGATCCCACTCCCAAACCTGCTGTTCGCACTCGCACTCTCCGACGTGTTCCAACGTTCAATAGCCTCAGCACCGAGTTCCGAAAGGGCAAGGGAGGCGAGAATGCTGGGAAGGTATTC
>JBBPSJ010000283.1:0-27803 GCA_038093535.1 Boletus reticulatus
ACGTAACATCCACTTAATCTGCACCATGTTAAATCTTCTAGGTCCACTAATGATGGAGGCGATGGGATGGAGATCTATCGGATTGCTGGAAAGAAGGCGGTCGCCCTCTTAGATCCATTTGCAGTGCCAGCGAATGCCATCAAGCAGGACAAGCGTGGGAACGTTGATGAAAAACTGTACGCAACTGACATTTTCGCAACAACACATATCAGCACCCCAGAGGCATACGAGCGACACCTCACATTCTATAACGGGATTCTTAAACTTGTTCCAAGCTTACGTGGTGAGCTCGACACCATCACACCTCTGCGACTCCAGAAAATCATACAAGCGGTATGTAACGTCCATATATGCGCTGCCTAACTCGCCCGCGCCCAAAGCTATGCGACTCAGCGCGGGACGTCATGGTGCCGACTCTCGTCCTCAACCAAGGGCAACCAAGGGAAACTCGGCGGTTCGAGGTGCCGGTGAGAAGACCACCCTCCGAGACTGGGGTGACCCAGAAGAACAAGACGGCAATGGTACTCTCGTCTATGGAGATGCCAACGGAATCGATTACAACGTCGGGCACGATCACATCAACTATGTTGACGATACAGTTGACCGTGAATCGGATGCTGCTCACTCCCCACTTTCTGAACTTACAGACGACGATGGGGACAAGACGAGCCAGCTTACCGTTCCCACGAAGCGTGGCCAAAGCAGCGCTGCCGACGAGAATACCAATGATCCTATTGCCCCACCACCCCAGAAGAAGGCTAAAAAGGCTTCGACAGTGCGAACGAAACGGAACCCCCCTCGCAAGAATCGTGCAAACGGTTTCTGATCTCGTGAGTCATCACCACTTGTTTTTCTACGTTACTAACCCCTCGTTAGTAGTCTCGCTCTTCAACCTGGCCGTCGTACGAGAGCTCGCACACATCTCGGACGGTCAACTCGGTCGTCGGACTCGTATGCTTTGCATTATTATGTCTACAGTGTGTATTTGTACATGAGATCGAATTCTATGATGCCCTGCTGGGGCTTGCAGTACATCGAACGAGCTAGAGTGAGCTAGTAAGACAATGCAAGGCTCTCGCAGCTGGCAAGGTCTCACAAGGATCTTCGGGCTGGCATAGCCTTGCAAGGCCACATTGGGACGGGAGAATTTCCTTGCAAGCCCTAGGAAGCTGCAAGAGCCTTGCAAGAGCCGGCATACCCTTGCAAGGCCTTGAACGGCCTTGCAAGATTTTATTTTATTTGCTGATGCTTTGACCATTCCAGCACCGCAGATGCCGTCAGACCCCGTCGTCTTGAGCGTCCGCGAACTTTGGGAGAATGAACGTCACCGCCGAGTCGCCAGAGGGTTGTCTCCATCCCCTCCCGTACTGATCGACTTGAGCAAATCTTCAAGAGGCGAAGGCGGGGACTGGGTCGCTGAGGCGCGATGGTGGGAAGAACTCTGCCAAAATACAACGCGAAAAGAATGACAACCAAGTGATGGTTGAAAGCGAGGCGCGCTGGGAAAAGTGGGTCGTGACGACGTTTGAAAGTGTCGAGGCACTCTGGGAACCAGAGTGGCAGACTTGGAAGCCTGGGCGCACTGAGTCCCAGGACTTGCATGTCGCACCACCACGGACTGAAGCAAACAATCCCTTTTCACTAGTCAGCCAGGGCGAGTCATGGATGAGCAACGGTTCTTCGGAGAACATCGGTGTGGATGTCGACGAGGAAATCTTGTCAAGCCAGAATATCGATCAGATGGCAGAATACGAATGGCAAAAAATGGCTGACTATGCGGGGAATGGTGCTGAAGATGTCCTTGAGGAAGACGGCGCACACCAGCCAGATCACCAGGTGGACGAGAAGCACGCAGACAAAACTGCCAAGACAAGGTGAGTCTACCAAGCATAACACTTTGGTCACACTCAAACAATTGCAGGACACCTAATCCGTTGGAAGGGAGGAAGACCCATCCCTTGCCAAGAACCCTTTCACGATTGCTTGGAATCGGCTTGTCGAGGCAAGGTATCGCACTTGTTTATTCATGAAATATTTGTTTACCCTATGTCACAGGCAAAAACGATCACGGAGTCACTCCGTGAACATCGATGATACAGCTACACCCGCCAAGTGAGACTAAATTTTATCACACTTAAATCTTATCCATCCAATCAGACTATGCAAACATGCAAACGGGCAAGTATCCGTTCATGATGTTTTCACAACACCAAGGTGAGTGCGTTACTTTGCGATTGACTGTTCTCTCACGTATCTTACAGGACTCAGCCATCGGATATCATCCCAGCGAACAATGTTACGTCTACTCTCATGCGTGATCCCAGGTCAGTGAAACATGGTCAGATCGGCAATAACTAGTTAACGTGCGTCGCCGTGAAGCCCAGATGTGCTGCTTCCCGATAAATCCCCGAACCATCACGGAGAAGAACCAGATTTTATACCGTAAGTCATGTTCTGTACCGAAGGATCGCTCGTTGAGAATATTCCCAGAATCTTTGAACAAGACCAAGACTCAATCGACATTGCCCCACAACTTGACTCCTCGCCAGCGCTATCTTCCCAGCCCAGGGCATCGTACAACTCCAAATCTGCATCTCAATCTTCGGTACAGCCATTAAATGGTTGGGTCCTTGTATATCCCCCTCCTCCACCCTCTGCATCGGAAATCCTGAGCACCCTCGAGTAATTCGGGTTGCCACGGCAGATATACCGCGATCCATTTTATTCCAAGAACATCGACGTTCCTGATGGTCCGAGAGTGTGTGCTGGCCTTGTCTATCGCCTCAAAGGCCGTGGACTGGACGCTCTCGGGGAATGGCTAGCAAGCGAGAGTCGTATTTCTTCCGCGCACAAGGGCACGCGCCTTTCTGTATCATGTGGTGGATGGGAGTATGCGAGCATTCCGCCTAGTGTCCGCGAGGTCAAGAAGTGGCTGAAGGAAAATCCATTTAAACCGAGCAAACCTGCGAGAGACAATTCACAGGTAGCTCTTCCTTCTGTTGGAAACATGGTCGTTCTATTCACCTGCTTGACTAGATCTCAGGGCGGACGCAAGCGAACATTTATGGCCTTGCCAGCGAAGCGTTCCGAACTAAACACACGCGAAGGCCAACACATGACTCTGTTCTCGATTGAACTCTTTGGTACGGTGTTTCTCCTAAATCCTTTCCACCTCGCTTAACAGTCTTGTATAGCACCTTCTAAAGGGGATCGCATGCCCGACGCAAACCAGGATGAAATCGTCGCCCTCTTCTATGCACCAGGCACTGACGATTTACATTTTGGATTGCTCGATCAAGGCATTCTTGTCGTCGACAGTCCACAACTGAGCCCTCGTCGTTTGCGTGATTATTCCCTCGAAGTGTTCTCAGACGAACTGGATTTCATCCGAGTCAACTGAATCATCGACATCATTGTGGACGTCGATCCGGATATCCTTGTAGGTTGGGAGGTGCAAGCCGCGTCTTGGGGATACTTATCTCACTTTCCATGGATCTCAATACGGTAGGACAGTCGCCGCTTGACGATGCCGATGTCGTGCTGACGTTCGCAGGACTCGAACTGATAGCACGCGCGCCGACTACCCTGGCGCGGAGTGGAACTGACCAATGGGGCGTCAGAACGACCACCACTTTCAAGGTCACTGGCCGACATGTGTTCAATGTCTGGAGAATTATGCGTAGCGAGCAGACGCTGGGTTGTTGTACGTTTGAGAATGTGGCTTTCCATCTGTTACGTAACAGGTGAGTGGTTGAATATACTGAAGCACGTTACATATGAGCGACGACCGTGCACAGGGTCCCTCGTTATATGCCGACAATGCTCACGGCGTGGTACAACAGCGAGAGTCCTGTTCATACTGCCCGTGTCCTTGGATATTTTCGTGACCGCACTGTTATGACCCTCGACATTCTCGAAGAAGAAGAGACGACGACGAAAACTGCAATTATCGCTCCATATTGATAACAGATGACTGACGGGTCGACGACAGCGAGTTTGCGCGCGTTTTTGGAGTCGATTTCTGCTCTGTCATCAGCCGTGGCTCTCAATTCAAAGTAGAGTCTTTCTTGTTTCGCATCGCCAAGCCAGAGTGCTTTGTGCTTCTCTCACCGAGTAAACAAGACGTACGTCGTGCATTTTCATTTTCATCATTTGGCCAAAGAATCCTGACTGGTGGAAATCGCAGGTCTGCAAACAAAACGCTGCAGAATGTATGCCTCTGATCATGGAACCACTCTCTGTGTTCTACAACGGGCCCCTCGTCGTACTGGACTTTCAATCTTTGTACCCGTCCGTCATGATCGCATACAATTATTGCTACTCGACATGTCTAGATCGCGTGGCTGACTTTCAGGGCCGCAACAAGCTGGGCGTGACGGATCTCGACCTGCCCCCTGGACTGTTGGAGAAACTACAAGACCGCATCACGAGCCGGTCGGTTCACTCGATGCGTTCATACACGCTGCTCACCCACTGTTCCCAGTCGCACCAAACGGGACCATATATGTCAAGCCTAGCGTTCGACAAGGCCTTTTAGGTCGGATGTTGACGGAGCTGTTGGATACGCGCGTGATGGTGAAGCAGGCGATGGAGAGCGTCAAGGTGCATCACGCGTCCCCTTCTTTTTTCCCTATTCCCATTGTCTGTCTGCAATCTCATTTCTCGTCTCTCGTTTGGTAGGCAATGAGCCGGATATTGGATGCACGCCAGCTCGGGCTCAAGTATATCGCCAACGTCACGTATGGGTACACGAGCGCGACGTATTCGGGACGGATGCCTGCTGTAGAGCTTGCGGACAGTATCGTCCAGAGCGGTCGGGAGACGCTCGAAAAGGTGCGTGTGTGGTGGACGACATGTGTTGAAGAACGTGTACTCATTTCCTTGTGCCATTCAGGCCATCGCTGTCATCGACACGACGGGAAAGTGGGGCGCGCGCGTCGTGTATGGGGATACGGATTCGGTGTTTATCTATCTCAAGGGCAAGACCAAGGAACAGGCGTTCAGGATTGGCTATGACATTGCGGATGCGATCACGGCCATGAATCCAGCACTCATCAAGCTCGAATTCGAAAATGTGAGTACATTGCATGTAGACGTTTGATGGAGACTCATGGCGTGCCAAGGTGGACTTGCCATGCATGCTCGTGGCGAAGAAGCGATATGTGGGGTTCAAGTACGAGATGCCGGACGAGACTGAACCTACGTTTGATGCCAAGGGCATCGAAACTGTGCGACGTGATGGTGTACCGGCTCAGGCGAAAATGACCGAGGCATGTTTAAAGTATGTTATGCTTCGATAGCGCGTCTTTCTCGGGGTTCATGATCAATGTGTACAGGATCCTGTTCCGTACACAAGACTTGAGCGAGGTCAAGAACTACTGTTACAAAATGTGGTCGAAAATCCTGCGCAACAGAATTTCGTTGCAAGACTTCGTCTTTACCAAGAAAGCTGAGATGGGGACGTATAGGTGAGCCATCACCTGCATCGCTATGCCAGGCAAAGTTCAGGCATTAGCGACAAGGTGCCTCCGCCACCTGGAGTGGCAGCGGCTGCGCGGAGAATCTTGCAGGACGAAACGATGAGCCTCAGTATGGAGACCATGTACCGTACATCATCGTGCGTGGTGATCCACACACGCGGCTCGTGGAGAGTGCCATCACACCAGAAGAGTTCCTGGCGAACCGGTACGTCTCGATGCAAGACGCATGACCGAAACTGATCTACAACATGTGAACCACCAGACAATTGCGCATCGACGCATTTTATTACATTACCTTTACCAGGGTGCTGATGCCCCCGCTGGAGCGCATCTTCAACCTCGTGGGTGCGGACGTCCGGGCGTGGTACGGCGAGATGCCAAGAACGATCACCGTCGACGCACAAGACCCGCTTGCACACTCGCCTAGGAAGCGTGCGCCCGTTCATGCAAACCAATTCAAGATTGACGAGCACTTTTAGAGTGTGCGCTGCTCGACATGTAGGTGTACAACTCGGGATGGGAAGTGAGATCGTTATGTGCTGAACCGACCGACGTGTTGTTATCACAGGCATTTGCGAGGGGTGTCATGTCAACCTTTCAGTGCAAGACGCGCATATCCGCTGCGTGTCGAACAGCTTCTGCTCGCCTTTTCGCAGGCGACCCAACAGCGGGACAAAAAACAACCCCAACAACACAAGAAAGCAAGGGAGATGTTGAGAATTCAAAGTCTACTGTAATACACCACGAATGGGCCAGGAGCTCGCTTCAGATGCGGGGGAGTGAGCAATTGTACTATATACTCTAGAAGTAAAATCTGCCCACTTCTCCGGCATCTCTTTGTACCAATTCTCAAAGGTTTTGACTGCACATGACTTTACGTTGTCAAAATGGGTGATAGCACCAATGTCACCATCTCCAATTGGCTGGAACGCACCCGTTTCCCACTCCTTCAAAGCCTTCACTATCTATAACATTGTTTAACATATAATCAAGATTAAAAGTGTGTTGATCTTATTGATCTTACCTGTCGGACAGCCAGCGCAGCTTCTTCGACCGTGCAACCACCAGGTAAAGGAAGTTTTAGCGGGGTGGGGCCAGCGTGACCAAATATCAGGGTTCTAATGACCTGTTCTAATACGATATCGCCAACCGTGGCCGGGACCTAGATATACAAGAAATACAACAAAATGTACTTATTAAACACACCAACAGAGAGATGTCTAAAGACACACCTGATTTGAGCCCAACAACAGCTTTCCGTAGAAAGGAACCATGGCTAAAAGGCTATTCACAATGGCAGTGTTTTCTTCTCGAGTGTTTTTGCCTCCCAACTGATAATGTTGGCAAACAGTAGCACGAGCAACGCTCAGAGCAGCGTCTTCATTTCTTTGTGCCATCAGTATTAGAGGGTTGGCATAAAGTTTGCGTGTATCCTCGTCGAACTGAAGAAGCCCAAGGATTGTTTGGTAGGCACGGCTGACTTGCATGAACATACGAGCGCTGGAAACCGGCATGCGTAAAGCATAAAGGACATGGCCGCTTCGACCGTAATAGAGATTTGAGGTAGTTCTCAGATGCTGACCCTGTTGGTCTGCGATGTTTTCCTCTATTGGTATAGTCTCTGAATGAAGACGAGGGAAATAAATGCGAAGGATGGCAGTAATGAGGTCACGAAAAAAACGACAAGTGAATCGAACAGGAAAGGCATCTGTACTCTGTTGCAAGGCCTTGTTGACCTTTGTTCCGTTCCAGAGAAAAGGATTCTGTCGGTTCTGGAAAGACTTCGCAACAGGAAAATTGTGAACGAAGATGAAATACTGGTGATTTCGACTCAGCTGGGGAGAGGATGGATGAAGGATCCTAAGGAAAGCAATGACGGTGGGACGCAAGGCCCCGAGATAAAACAGAAGTGGTTTCGCCAGAGATGAAGGTATTTGCCAAATGGATTCTTGAGTACCTTTGTCGATTTGCTTTGCTTTGGGATTCCCCAAGGCTAGCATGCCGTCGAAAAGAAAGAGGTTGCGTGGTGAGTGGGTGGTTGGTTCGAGATCATATTGGAGTACTGCTGTTTGGAAATCACGTGGGGGAATGCCTATGGTTTGAAGCAAGGCAGCGCATAAGTGACTTTGGATTTGATGGTCCGAAACGAGCCAATCGTGGATCACTGAGGGATTGGGGGCAGAGTGGGATTTGTCCAAAAAGGGCTTCCCATTCGAAGAACCAAAATGAAGAAGAGATTGTTCAATACTGGAAAGAATGGGTTGGAACATTGCGGAGTTGGGATCCTGCTGAAAGAGTGATCGGCGATCAATGAGGTCGTCCTTTAAAGAAGTCCAGTTGAATTGGGTATAATGGTCTCGACAATTGATGGGTAGCGCGGAAAGAATGGATTCTTGACAATCCGATATGGATGTCTGGGCCGTAGACTTCAGATTACTGAAAGAAATTTCCACAGTAGAACCATTGGCAACGCGAATAGAGATACGATCACCCTCCCGGGAACAGGTGAATCTTGACTCTGTAGATTCATTCCGAGCGGTTGGAGCAGTGATCTTCCAAACAGACTTCATGCGGGTGTAAGGAGTTGAATATTCAACTGCAAATGGCTGTACCCAGACGACGTTAGCTTGAAGGTATCTGTTATTTTCTTCAGTCAATTTCACTATTAAATATTACGCGACGTACTTCAGCAGTGGATTGTCCTCAGTTTGCTCTTGATTATTCGACTCTTGCTTTTCGCCCTCAATCAGATCCAGTAATGAGGCTAAAGAGAATTTCATTAGACCTTCTGACAACCCCTTGCAGTCACAAATGGAAGATTTACCTGCCGTTGTAGATTCTGTTTCAAGAAGATCGTTTTCACCTTCTTCGATGTCTTTACTGATCTGGTCCTCAACTTCATCTAGATCTTCTACTTCATCAGGCTCTTCGAGTTCAGCCACCTGAGATTCTTTCCCATCCCACAAAGAAAGCATTGCCTTGTCCAGGTTGATCCCCATCCAGTGGGCTTGATTATACGGAGTAAAGTTTGACAATCCGCGAGATTGCAAACGTGCATCTTGGAACAAAATTACAAGGAATGTGTGCTGTAGTGCAGCACAATCTCGTGTGATTGCGTTTGCTGGTTGAAAACGTCCACTTGGAAACAACGAACCTATACAGAGCGCGTAGTCCGTAGGGCAGGCAAGTTTTTGTTCTCCAGTGGTGACATTGTGACGAACCAGTAAGATCAATAACTTGTGGAGAATGGGCAAGATGTCGAGAGACTTGGGAGATTTGGATGACATTAGCAATGAATATAAGGAAGACAAAGTGCTGAGCTGAGCGCTTGTGAGTTTGTGCAGCAATTGATCGAGGGATCCAAGCGCTGTTGAACTCTTGTTCCTCTGGCCTTTCGTCATTTTCAGATGTGATACCCATAGAAGCAGGGCCACGGTTCGCTGAATTGGGCGAGCATAGCGTAGATAAGTTGGCTCCTCTAATCGACGTAATTTTGCTCGGGAACTGGATAGCATCAATCAAGCTACGAAAATATCAAGGCAAAATGATAGGAGACATACCCAAGGGTTAAACTAGAGCGAACATCTGGACTGAGGGAAAAGGCATATCGGTTTCCATCCAAAAGATATCCGGGAATAAGCCAGCAAAGAGAGCATAAAGCCTGGTAGAATTCACGATCTTGCGGTTCAATTGACTGATGTTGCTTTCGTAGGGGGGAATCTGTGATCTGTAATAGAAATGGAAGAGGACACCCAGATGAATGTATGAAGTCCGACCACCCCAACTCCTGTAAAAAGTTTGCCAAGGGTGCTGAAATACGATCCAAATCCTCTGTCTCTCTCAAACTCCTTAAAGTTAGGGCATGGCGAGCGAAAGACGACTCCTGAGCAGAGGGCCTCCAACCCTCAGGAAGCGCAATAACTTGACCATAATCAGGGTCTGTCCTTTGCAGGTGATGGTAGGGTCGAACGAGATAACGAAAAGTGAGAGATTTAGAAGAAGGTAACGGAAGTCCTGGATGATGGGGAGAAACAACGTGATTCCCCTGCGTACGACCAAGATAGTGTTCTTGAAGTCGATGTGAACGGCTTCCTGGCCTTGCTGTTGCCCAATAATCGCATCCAAGTACAGGACACTTGTGCGATGGATAAACAGGCATACCGTTGATGGGCTGATCAATCTCCTTCGGAAGAAGGAACATCGCCTCAGGGGATACGAGGTAGGCTGAGAGAACATGATTTGCGATAGCCGGGCGATCCTGGCTGGGAATGGAAGATAGATACGAATGTTTTTTCTCTTGGCGGAGATGCTTGACGAAATCTTTTGGACGGATGAAACCCTTGCATTGGCGACAAAGAAAGCCTAGAGGAGTATAGTCGATCTGCAAATATTCCAGCAAAGGACACTTCGTAGTTTCAGGGTATGGGAAATTTCCATTTGATGTTGACACATGGCAGGGTTGGAGACATCGCAAGAAACTTTTCCCAACCACAAGCACATGCTGGGGGATGACGGGAGCGGGAAGCAGACCAGGGCACCCTGGAAATGTGGAAGACTGGAGGGGGGCAGAGACGACAGGAGTGGAAAGTGAAGCTGGGTAACCAAGATAGGCGGAAGGTAGGGAGAGGCCAGCGGCCATAGGGGTGGAAATCGAAGCAGGGTAACTGGGGATGGTGCAAGGTGGGGAGAGGCCAGAGACAATAGGAGTGGAACCCGAAATAGAGTAATCCAGAAAGGTAGACGGCTGAGGTGGGCGAGAGATTACCAGCTTCGGTGAAGTTGTAAGACCTGGTAAAGATTGGTCCCCATCGACAGAACCAAGTTCACAATCTGACTGGGGGTTCCACGAGCTGTCAGACTCATCCTCAGGAGCGGAAGAAGGCCATTCTAGAAATAAAATGTAAGCAGGAAATTTGAATCTAAAACCAAGAAAAAATCACCCAAAGTTGTGTCAGGTGGCTTTTTGGATACCTTGACTGCACGACGTGGATACTTTGAGAGACGTTGCAAATCATTGGAAGATTGTGGAGGTTGAAGACTGATGGTATCAGCACGATCACGTTTCCTGAGCGCCATGTTCCTGCAGAGCTGAACTGTTTTTGGGGAAGTACGAATCACAAGGTACTAATGACTGTTATATTTTCAAGTCACTTAGCAGTCGAGGTCCCCAGTTACGAGATCGTGTACTCGGCCAGGGCCTGGTGGCCGCCGCGGTGACAGAATAATACTTTGAACCTAACGATAAATGACCCTGCTGTCGTAACCTGACGCCCTGAATTAAAAGTGATGTTCGGATCCGAAACACTCCTTGAGAACGGTAATCCCAGGTTGATATTGGGTTCTGTCGAATTCCGTCTACATCTGAGTCCACCTTGGCGTCCGTCTCTGGTTCCGACTCGGAACGCTCATGTTCTTCCATCGCCTTTTCCAGAATCTACCACTTGAAACGCGTCAGTGTACACTATTGAGCATGGCATAGAAAAGGAAAAGGAAGCCGTGAGGGGGAATGCATGGGTAGACCAACAAAAGGGACACACAGGTAACCTGATGAGATAAGCCGTCAACGTCGAACGTGCAGCAATAATGAACACTGTATTCAAACTCGCCGCGTAGGCATCGCGCGCTTCGCACTGGAGGGGGTTTGGGAGTGTCGTGATAAGGTTGAGAGAATGTTGGCTTGCGGTGATGATCTGTACATTGAGTCGAGTAAATTGATTATTGTGTTCGGGTTGAGATTCGTGTTGATTTCATTTCGGAAAGGAGACGAGAGAGGAGCGTCAGCGCCTTTCTTTCTGCTCCTCTCCTTGGGCCGCCTGTTAGTCTGATTACCATATATATCCATCTCAAAGCAAGGCCTTGCTTTGAGATGGATATATAAGGAAATATGGCAATAAGGTCAGAACTCTGAGCGGGTGCCGACGACATCAACTCATTGTCATTGTTGTTGTCAGACCTTTGAATAGCTTCAGTGAGTGGAGTGCACAAGCTGCCCTGGAATTCACTCACCAGGAGGGTGCAACCCACAGTAGACCACAAGAAGTTCGGAGGTCCTCCCGGTGGTTCAACACAGGAGAGGTAAACGCTATCCGCAGTAGACCACAGGCAGCGAGATGCTCCACCACGGAGTGACTTGGCAGACAATGATGTGGTCTTGAGAATAGAAGATATCCGTAGACGACTTGTCGTTTCAGTAGATGTTTCGCATACGCGTTCAAGGGTGATGTTCGGCGCTAGTGAATTATCATAACGATACTTATGTAATGGGCATGGTCCATCCGCGTACTATCTCGTCCTCGGACGTACTATCAGGCTTTTCTTCCTCGGACTTCGTCTTGAAATACCCATATCCCACATCGGAATCGCCGGCACTCGGTAGAAATCGCGTGTCGCCTTGTAGGTACTTGGCTGGTCTCCGCTTGTCGCTTGACCGCCGATGGCCCCGCTCAACGTCCCACTCTCAGACTCTCAGTTCGTTCACACAATCTATATCCCTACACAACCCCCACCAAAGACGACCAGTAGACCCGCAATGGAGTGCCCCATACTAGTCTGGATGCTCTCACTCAACCGCGATGTCAGGACAGAGGTATGTGTTGCGTGCGTGTATTTGCACTGTGCTACTGCGGCTCGGATTTTCCGACGCATCGCGAATTACCCTGTTTTGATAACCATGTTCTATTTTCCTCGTCCAGGAATACGACAAGTGTTATAATCTCGTGAGGGAGTGTTCGCCACATGCGAGGATAGCCTATGATTGCACGCCTATCGAATCTTTTCGTGAGTCCGAGTCCTGCCTCCCCTCTCTCCAATTTAATCTCTCCCTCCCTTACTCACGCGGGGTTTGTGCAGGCCAGATCATATCACAAATGTTACCACTCCTCATGATGCGCCACAGATGGATATCAAGAACAAAGTGGAAGGATTGCGAAACCCCCAACGGAAAACACTGGATAGAGCAGGTCTGTCCGTCCAGCCGTCTTCTTCTTGTGCCTCGTCCGCATCCCCCGAAAGTACGCTCATCATCCTCTCTCTTCCCGCATCCTTGTCGCATCGCCACACACAACAGTCTCCCGATGACGTGCCACCCGAAAAGTTTCTCCCATCCATGATTGGGTATCGTCTCATGTACAAGAACTCGTTGTGCGGCATGGTCATGACCAGGGTCGGCAATGACAAGTGATCAATATCGGTCTTGGTATCAAATAGCTTTGCGCCGAACCGCGTAGCGTCACCGTAGCCTACGCTGAATCCTTTGCTCACAAGGTATAGCATATACGTACGCTGCGATCGGTATGAGTAAGTGCAGATCAGGTCCTGTTCATCATCCTTCTGAGTACTTGGGATAGTCATGAGCATGGCGGAAGAGGTGCACGACCCCTCTAAGATTCTCCCGAAGGCGATCTCGCTGTCAGTACCGATTGGAACCATCTGGGGCATCATCTTCCTCCTCCCGATCCTTTCCCATTACCCGACGTCACTGCATTATTGCAAGGTGCGTTTGTATAGTGAGGTTGCGTCTTTGGCTATCGCTGAGCGCATCTCAATGTTCAGTTAGTTCTGGCCAACCGATCGGCGTCATGTTCACGCTCATAATGGGTTCTCAGGCTGGTGGCTTTGGATTGGTGAATTGTCGTATCCATAACCCTCGCAATGTCGCTCACCTTTTTTCAGTGGTTCATCAGCGGGTCTCGCTCCCCAAAGGGACCATTCGAAAGCTGAACTAGAACTCACACATCTAGTCTTTGGCGTCGCGGCTTCCAGTCCAGCAATGTCGCCGTCGACGAGCTTATAAATTTCTGTGCTTCCAAACTGAACACCGCTGGGATTTAGAACCCCAACCCTTACGACGAACCCACCGGTGGCAGGATTACGAATGACGACATCATCGTGCCGCCACACCGGAGCACCCTCATGACCAGGTGGGAAAGAGCGGAAATAGGCCGAGACAAACTTGTCATGTGTAGGTGTACCATTCAGGAAGTACAAAGGAACCGATGGATGTGGGCGCGTGATGACGAGCTCTCCAGGTGTGCAAGAACTGGCAGGGATGGGTTGACCAGACGGGGAATAGATGGAGACGGCCATGCCAAGACCTGGCCTTGAAGTTCTGTTCTCATGGATCATCAGAAGCGGAGGGTCCAACACGAAAGTGTTACAGGAACAGTTCAAGGGATAGTGTTCACCTATTCCAATAATTCGTGAATCAAGTTCGTTCTGTGGATTGTTGCTAGTTACATGCTATCTGAGAACATATGCGTCAGAAGACTTCAACAAGTGCTAGCGCCCTCGACAAGAGGTCTGCCATCGAGCCATCATTGGACAGAACTTTGATATCTTCCATCCTCCTTCCAATAACCTCAAGATATTCTGCAGCCCCAGACATCCATGCGACCTCGCAGCAAAGTGCGTGAAGCGCCAAGAGCTGGTGATGGGGCAATGGGTAGTCGGCCTTTGTGGAGAAAGTCACGCGTTCAGGAATTTTCTGGTCCACTTTCAACTCCATCCTGGCTACATGCACGTCATATGTGTGAGAAACACCCTGTGGAAACATATCAAGATACAAAAAAGCACATAGGACAGTAAACGCACCTCGACGGGCTTGAGCCACAGGCAGAGGTTATCAAAAAGAGTATGGCAGTAATGGTTCATTGATATGATATTCTCAAGGCGGTGGATTCTGTTGCCAGACAAGTCGCGGATGATGTTTATATCGGTGAACATCGATAAGATTGTCCACACCCCGACAGAGTGGTGGAACTGCAGTGGAGTCGTTATTTGCTGGAGGGAAACCTTGAATGCTAAGTACCTTTTTACCGTCTTGACCAATATTTTTATTGGTCGATCCAGGGATGATGTGCGCAGCTTCCACATCCGCGGAACCGCCGTGTCTCCAATCTCTCCAGCCGGTGATCAAGCAACGGTAGTCATCACGTTTCATTGCCTATCCAAGATGTCAGCGGGAGATAGCGCTGGACTGGATGAGAATGCACAGCGTCACGAGCGGCACGGTGATCTAAGTTACATTCTTCCATTAGAAGCTTGGAATATTCGCGAGAATCCTCGACCGAGGGGCGAGATGGATTCACAGATGGGGCTGGGGTTGGTCCGTTGCTACGCTTGACTACCGAAAAACGATGATGAAATAGGCAGCAACAACGAAAAAGTTGCTACTCACATACATGGAGGAAATCCCTCACATATATCCCCGCTAACACCATGAGCGTAACGTTGTCCTTGGCCCCGGAGATCTCCCGCTGAAGTTGTCCTTGAGGGTTAGCAGTGGGTGCCAAGCGTAACAAATGACCAAGAACGCGAGCACAGACAACGGGGGGGGGGCAGTGGTCTGGGGCCTTGAGGCTGGGCATTTCATTAGCTTCAACCTCGAGGGCGACACAGCGATCATATGCAGTGTGGAAGGCGCTTGGGAGGAAGGGATTAGGGGGGAGTGGTATAGGCTCTCTGACTTGACTCATGGCAGGCTGACCTAGAGCGGATTGACAGCGACTTTGACAAACGAGCGTAACACTCGGGCTTTGCCGAACTGAACTGTCATATTTCCAGCGATAAGTAAACATCAGGTAGCATTTCGTCTCACATCACCAATTTCTGTCGACGAGTGGGTCGTCCATCTGGACTTCAAGATGTCCTTAGTGCAGCCCTCCCTCAACAAAGGAGAAAGTCATCGTGTATTCCTTGTGCCGCTTGGTCGCTGACGCTGCCGCTCGAACAAGTACATCCATTTCTCACGCCATCATACTAGCTGTTTAATTCACAACTTTTGATAGACAAGCAAGTAATTGCTGATGGCCCGTCGTGTTGCGGGAGAGCCTGAAGACTCAAGCCACATCCCTTCCGACCCCAAGGAGTTTTGCAACCGCATATTCCATACACGTTACACGGGCACCGATTGTCTTCACGCCACCACCTATACTGGCACCCTCTATTCCAGTTGGAGGGTGGCACATAGGGCGCTAAAGTTTGAGGTATGTTTCTAGATACCTTTACCCTTCGTCTTCTGATCTTTTTTGCTTTCTGCAAACCCACAATCACGATATTTCCTAATATATCCAAGCCAATGCAAGGCGTTGCTTTCGCTTGGATATATATGGTAGTCTCCCGCTCGGCTTGTAGCCACCCTTAAGCACGCTCTCGCTCTTCCGTACCTCGACCTTGCCGCGCTGGAACTTCGCCTTGAACCTGCGCTCCACTGCGTTGGCACCGTCGAACTGGCTGGGCTGCCGTCCATATCCCTGGTACCCTGGTCCACAGGGCAAGCCACGCCGCATACGCCATCCCAAGCACAGCGCGCAAGCGCCCATCCACGCCATTCGCATGGGGATCATTTACAGGGTACTAGGCTTTGCGGCGAGGCCCATCGCGGTTCGAACTCTAACACCCCCGACAGGCGGGTGCGATAACCAAGAACGCTCGTGGGTTCCCTGTTTTGCTGGATCAGGATGCAAGCTTGCGTAGACCCCGCAATGACAGGATGGGCACGAGGGTGGTCAGCAAAGTTGCGTGTTTTCGTAGGCGAGACGACCGCACGAAGGTGAAAAACCTTACAGATAACCTCTCCAGTCGGACGAGGAGCTCGGGATGATGGAGGACGTTGACGATGCTATTTTCCTCTACCGAGAAGTGCTTGACCTTTATTTGTATCGTCCATCTCGCCGCCTCGTTGTCCTTGGCGGATTTTGAGCACGAGCTGTGGTTCAAGCGGGGCTGGACGCTCCAGGAACTCTTGGCACAGGCGGATCAAGTTTTACAACCAAGGATGGCGTCCGTTCACGAACCACATCAACGACAAGGACGACCAAGCGCTCATGTTCGCCCTGTCGGCCGTTGCGGAGATCCCTCGGAATGTCGTCGTTACCGACAACAGCCGTGCCACGCATGATGCAGGTCGAGCCTGAAAAGGAATGGCGGCGAGGTATTGTGAAGGAGCGGTACGCTCACGGCATTGCAGCCACCCCCAGCACAGGCAAGCTTCACTACCACCTTGGGCTCCTCAGCTGTGAAGTCGAAACCGAGGAACTCCGAGCGGTCTACCGTTTCGTGAAAAAGGCTCGTGACCATTTTTGTCCATCCAACTGTCCCTGACCATGTCTCATTGCTAGTATGACTGCTCTCCATTCGTTCACGACATCGCGGGCATAATTCAAGATGAGGACGCAGACGAATGCGGTAATGAATTGAAGAACGACGCCGCACGGCGATGGATAAGGATCATGCGCATCGCAGTGAACTTGGCGGGGCTTGTCGATGGTTTCACGTGGGTCGAAGGAACGCGTGAGTGGAAAGTGGATGGCACGTTGGAAGCAAAGTACGCAGATGGAGAGACGAGGACCGTCGTGAACGAGAACAGGAGGAAATTCGACGTAGGGGCCGGATGTGGACCGACGACACAATGGACATTGACATTGATGATGCGGAAGCGGACGAATCTTCGGAAGGTGAGGACGGCGAAGAGGATTCGGAAGAGGTGAAAGCACTCAAGGTAGATGACATCTTATCTTTGAACTGTTGTCAGCGTAAACTCAATGATTTACAGGCTCGACGACAATATCTGCGCTCTTTGCTTGCATCTGCTCAACAACTCCCCCCATCCTCGTCGATACATCGCTCGAAGAGGCACCCATGCCGGTCTACCACACCGACGCTGAACGTTGTCCCCGGCTATAGCATCCTCGTTCTCGATACAATCATTATTCTATCATCATTATCAGTCGTGGCCTCGATCGTCAAATCGCTGCGATGGACCATCATCGTTCCCGTGCCTGTCATTATGGAACTCGACGGACTCTGCTCCAACACGTCCCAGCTTGGCGAGGCTGCGCAGGCACGCCATGTCGCTCAAGGTCCGGACATCCAAGAGTAACTATCTTACGACGCTCAGGGTCCGAATAGAGCAAGTCGAATTTTCTGAAGAAGTGTCCTGGGACGATCGGCCTGCCCTTCTCAAGGTCGGTGCAGCAGTGCGAGACACGAACAATTGTACTGCTGAGAACCATGAATCGTATTGTCTCAATCACCCCCTTTTCTCGAAGCTGACCCTACATGAGATTGCGGTACTGAGTCCTCATTTCACCTCGTGTGACTGACAAGATGATAGTAAATATTAGAAAAGTGATAAATAACGTTAATATTGTTTTATTCGAATGTGTTTGATGACCTGGTCACACCTCACTCACTGCCAAACCCTCCCGCCGAGGATAGGACCCCCAGTTGGATTGCTCGACCGAGAAAGTAGCTGGTCCTTTTCGCCAACGGTAGGCTATGCTTCCCGAGATCACGTGGACCGGGATAAGCTTTAGGTTGCTATGCCATAATCCGAGTCGCCGCGTACCTTTCTCTCTAGTTATTCGCCGGTACCGGAACAGACTCAACCTTTTCACCCTCGTCCCAACCAGTCAACCTTTGCGGCAGCGTGCACGATGAAATCCCCCCGCAGATCGCTTAACTCTTCCTGTACATCTCGCGCAGGCAATCTACCTTGCAAGTTGTATTGCATATTCGTTGAAACGGTACGTAACCAAATATCTGGCTGGAAGCAACCAAAAATCTGCCCTGCGATGCCCAGGCTGACCAACCAACCCTTCTGGCCCGTCAATTTTGCCGCCGTTACGAAAGGGCGCTCGGGTTAAAAGGGTCTTAGCCAATTTCTCTAGCTACTTGCTTTGACAGTTACGCCTCCTGTACCTTGAGCGTGCCCTCGCGACCTGTTGGGTTCAGGCAGGACTGCCATGGACTCAGATGTCGCTTGTGTTCTGCAGGCCATACACCCGAATGCAAGCGCTGATCTACTGCATCTGTTGGACAGTCTGTCCAGACTGCCGGATTCGCTCGTTGAAGTTCGCAATCGCCTTAGAAATAACCTTCCAGGTGACCTACTCTGGTTAGAATTCATTAGTACTATGCTTACCCCCGCTTTGTTAGCCTCTTCTTTTCCGCCCCCTTCTTCCACTGGCCTCCCCACAAGCCTCTCGTCCCCATCGCTGCCTCACACGCCGGAGAGCGTTTCTCCCACCTTGTCAACGCCGTGCGGCCTTCCTACTACTGCCAACCATGCGTCGGATAATACGCGGCCGAACCAGTCGCCATCTCTGAACCCCGAACAGGATCTTGGCATCCCGTTGGCTGTTATGCCATTATCCCACAGAGACTCGCATTTACCTTTCATGCCTTCTCTATTACCGGCTGGACAATTGGATCGCTCAACCCACGCTGCCACCAATGTACCAAGAAGATCAGAGCGGGTGAAGACAAAGCCATACGAGAAACTCAAGAATCCTACCAAGGTGGCCAACAAGTGTCCGACGCGCGGAGCGCTACCGCCCAAGAAACTCAAGAAACCCAAACAGAAAAACCAAGCTGTAGCATGGGTTCCGCGGTCAACCCCGCACTTCCAGACGCACGAAGACCTCGAAGGACTGATTGCGTTACTTGGCTCTGCAGAGTCAACAGCTGTGGCTTGGGTTCAAGAAATATCTCAGACTTATGTTGCTTCGTCTGTTGACGTTCATTCTCTTAGATCCATTGCGGAGCAATGTCACGATCTAGACAGAGGCATGGCAGCTGACAATGAATCCTCTGCTCTATGCTCCATTGTGGGGCAATGTCATGATCTGCAGAAAAGGACCGTCTACGCGGATTTTGCCTTTATGATCAGCTGTATACGGTTGACTCTGAAGTGCCAGAGGTGAGCGAACTACTCTGCCATCTTTGTTCCTTTACATCAGCTGTTTTCAGTATCAGGATTCGAACTCGACAAACGCTTGAACATATTTTTGAGAAGGAGCTAGGAAACACTTGCGGTGTCGGATTGAGAACTTTTTCGGCATGGCACTCAGCAGGCTCCAAGTTTGCTAGGGTTGCAGGTGGGGGCAGTCTTTATCTGCTTGTTCTTATTGCAGGTTTGGAATTGCGGAAATCGGTAAGCAAGATGTTGGGGAATCTCCCGTTGGATCTCGGCAATATGCTACGCATGCCACCAAAAGGTGCGCGTATGTTTTGGCCCCTAGGACGCTAACTGATCTTGTATCAGGGGCAGAAATTCCAAGTCGCCAGATCATTGCCTCCAAAATCGTGCCCAGTATTGCCCGCATGATGGAGGCATGGTCCATATCCATGGCTGGCCTATTTCCTGCTGAGGATTTGACTCCTGGATTTATGAGTAATGACTTAATGAATACTGATCCCTTTTTCGATGGCGTCAAAAACAAGTGAGTTTTACCAGTCACTTTGCAACTATTACTGCTAACAGTTTGGTCAAGTTCATTCAGTCTCATAGAACGCGACGCTACCTTATGGGAGCCCTGCTATTTGGGAGCCTCAGAAAAGCTACTACCCGTTCAGAGGCTAACGTTCACAGAACTGCAGACTCCCTCGAACTTCCAGAAAAGAACAGAAGCAGCGCAAAGCAACCCTAGCATGCCGCATTCTCCCCGAGTGACCATCCATACGTCATTCGATCCCACTTGTCAAGCAAATTCATCTTTTCCTGCCCCTCGGGAACCAACTCAACGAGAGGAATGGACTGGGCGTGAAAGGGGATTTGCAGAAGGGGCTCCTGAGGTAACTGACATGAAGGATTTTGAAGACAAGGCTTGTGCAGTTGATTATGCTTCAAGTTGGAGCTGACACTAACAGAACTCTAGATGTTGAACATGTATCGTGAAGGTGTCAAGCATTCGCATGGCAAGTATATTCGAGTGCCAATGCCAGCGCTTGGCGGGTATGCATTCTAATATATTTGAGCCTGATTACCGTGAAATGCTTACGTGCTTATGTAGGGGTGATATTGACCTCAGGAGCAGCGACGGAAGCCTTCTCGCTTTCGTCTCAACTTCTATGCCTCCCCATCTCAGAGACTCGCTCCAAAACCTTCTCGCTCTGACCTGTCCAACCTTCTCACCGACGGCTCAAGACTCTGCCTCAGATCAACTAACAACTGATTTCGAGGCCATGCATTGGTCATGGTACTATAAATACGGGACGTCGGTAAGTCTGGTATTTGTATTGAGCTGGTTGTTAGCACGGTGGACATCTCAATTCCAGGGAGATGGCGTACCCAGGGATGTTCACCCATATTGTCTAGACCGGGCAGGCTGCACGCGGACAAATCATTCACAGTTCATCCCGTACATGTCGCAAGAAACTTCCGAACATGAAGACCTCTACCATCGTTTTGTAGAAGTGTTCAGTGGGATATTTGAATGGGTACGCCAAAACGTAAGCATAATGTTTGTATGATGCCCTTCTACGCTAATTGATATCTACAGCTCAAGTCTCAATTACCTGAGGAATACGAGATGATTGCCCAATTCTCCTCTATACTTCCCGAGAATGCCTCTTGTCCCACTCACCCATTTACTTCCCTAGTGCTCAATATCAACGCATGTACAAGGGTACATCGGGATAGCGGTGACCTTCATTTCTGCTTGGTCATGCCGATCGGACAGTTTCAGGGGGGTTCTTTGGTTCTTGTAGAGCCAGGTCTTGTCCTGGACCTGAGGCAAGGAGATTTTGCAGTGTTCCGGTCATGCGATGTGAGCCATTTCAACTTGAACTATATTGGTAGACGCGCATCTCTTGTTCTGCACACGGACCGCGGAATGGAGACTTGGAGGAAAAATCAGAACAATTGGAGTCGCAATATCTACCTTCGATACTTTCAAGAGGGGGAACAGGAGGACTAGGTCTGCACCTGTCGCCGCTGCACTACGTAGTAGACCCACGACGGTCATTGACTCAAATACTTCAGATAAAATACCTTTGTTAATCCCTACCGTACATCTCGCTTACTATCTCAGACGCAGCGTTTACCTGGCAATTCCTAGTATTACCCTAACTGTGGACACTGGAAACGCGCCGTCTGGAAATCACCTTTTCAACATGGGCGCGTCAAAAAATGTGAAGTTCCGTGCGAGACAGGTGTGCGACGATGTACCGAACCACCGTGACAGGTCTTTATGCCCACAGTTTCTGAAAACGCTATTCAAGCCCCCTCCCTGAGGCCCCACGCCTTGTTCACCTTCAAGTTGGCGACTACAGAGGGCGCGCATGATATCGCGTGCATCTCCTTATATGCAATGCAATGGACAGGTGGCCGGAGCGAGGTAGTGCAGAGTGCGACCATCTCTAGTTTTCCTCAGGACTGACGATGTTGTCTCAGTTCATCGGTCGACTACGAGTTTGCCACGTCCGCCCGTGCGGGCGCTATCCTTTTACTGCCTCAAGGCGCCATGTCCGTCAAGCTTGTATCACCAGAACAGTTTCGCGCGGAAGCAATGAAGAGCACGCTCAACTGGTACGAGTTTGCCAGAAAGCGCTACCGCCTCCAGCAGTGACGTGACCTCGATCGTTCTCTCTATGTATCTCATCACTGGTTTCTACAAGGCTCGCTCCTGGTCTCTCGGTTCGTTCAACAACCCTACGGGTACCACAGGGAGAATCCGGGCCCGACAAAACGACAAAGATCCCAACGTCTACCCACTGGCGTTCGAATTTCCCGCCGATTTGCACGATGGTGGTAGTTCCAGCAGGAACTTCAATCAGACTATCTTGAGTCACTGGTTTCAAGATTACGGTCAACAGTCAGTTCCCGGAAGTCATGGATGTC
The DNA here is from genome assembly GCA_038093535.1 of Boletus reticulatus. Taxonomy (NCBI): domain Eukaryota; kingdom Fungi; phylum Basidiomycota; class Agaricomycetes; order Boletales; family Boletaceae; genus Boletus; species Boletus reticulatus. The sequence continues at coordinate 22,102 of JBBPSJ010000283.1, forward strand.
ACAAAACCAGAAACTACTCCATACTAGTTCGTCGGTTCAGGGCTTATCTCGATTGGTTACGCGGTTTTTCGGGTGGGCACAAGCAGCCTATGGCTGTAGGTACTAGGCTGTAAAATCAACCCCATCGTGAACCATCTAACATTCAGTTGACGACGAATAGATATGGAGCACAAACCAGAGCTGTCCCAGGTTGGCTCTATGAACGTATACGTCTGGATTTTGACCAACCCATCCATCAGGCTTTTCACCCCTCCGACATCATCAACCGTTTCCTCCTGGACAAGGTTCGTCAATTCGAAAATGCTGCAGTACGACAATAGATATCTTATGACACTCAGAATCCAGATGACAGGGTTGCTATTACAAACAATGATGATTGGATGTATACGATGAAGGTATTCGGTCATGTTCGTTGTACTTTGTCTTATTCGTCTGCTAGAAAGGACTGAGGCATTTGAAAGATCTTCTTCACAAAGACCGCCTTGGCGCATTCCTAACACGATACTGCACTACGAAACGTGAAAATGGCAAGCCCTTTTGATCATTATAATTGTCGGCATTGCTGAGTGCTCCTTAGCTGCTGTATATCTGAAAGTCGAATCGTACGTTTTATTATTTTACATACGTTCGGAGATGTTGAAGACCGTCTTGATAGTGATGGCACCGTGGGTTCCGTTTCCTCTACTGCTGATCCACATGATCCGTCGTCGGAGTTCGAGATATCAGACCCTTCGGCTTCTGAGTCCGAGGTATCCGAGTCACTCTCATCTTCTCCTGAGTCGGAAATGTCGACTTCTACTACGCCAGACTTTGAGGGGTCCGCCCTTCCTACATCCGACCTCGAGTCTTCACCTCCGTCTACACCCTCGCTCGACAATCCACAAATTGTCATTACGCTGGCATCTTCACCAGTGTCGCCTTCTCTCGAAGGGATGACCCGTCAGCGACAGATCGACTACCAAATGAGAACGAGGTCAAGTCCAATTCTTACTGGTCGTTGGCATCCTCTTCGTCGCCTTCCTCTTCGTCGCCTTCCTCTATCCAGGTCATGTCCTGCTTGAAGTGCACTTCTTCCATCACCTCTTCTGGCCGTGCCGTCGGGATCTCCTTTGCTGCAATGCCCACGTTCTCGTTCGTGCCTGCCGAGTCATCTTCTCGCAGGTTCTCAACGTCCTTGAACGTATCCTCGCTCTCGGCATCCGTCACAGATATATGGTCTTCCGCATCAGATGGAACCCATGACAAATGACGGACCTGCGCTCGAAATAGCGCATATAGGCTCTTCGATGGTACTGAGGTGGCAAAGATGCTCCCGTCGTCGTCGTCATGGACGACAATTTTTCCTCGATTGTCAAGGATATCATGTGCGGCCGTTGCGTAAATGATGCCGTGCGGAAATTCCTACAGTTCCAGCTCTCCACCAATGTGGCTGCCGTTGTTGTTATGTCTGTCATGGCTATCATATCGTCGCTGGAAACCTCTGTCCGTCGGCTGTACGATTGCTCTGGATCAACATTATCATGGACACATTTGCTGCTCTCGCGCTCGCTACCGATCCTGCGTCTCCTGACAAGCTCACGTCGCCGCTATTTACCGTCGACATGCACAAACAACTATTCCTGCAATCGGCTTATCAGATCGTCGTAACGCTCATCTTCCACTTTTTTGGTCTGCAGATTCTCGGCCTAGAGGCTATGTCGACGAATGACTCGGTCGTGCAGACCGTCGTCCTCAACATCCCCGTGTTTGCGCAAATATTCAATTCTCCCAATTCGAGAAGACTGGACTGCAAGCTCAATATTTTTGAAGGCCTGCTGAAGAACCACTACTTCGTTGTAATCACCCTCATCGGTAACTTCATACGCTGCGTCTTCCGATCTTTTTGTTTAATCGTCATCCAGCTTATCATCGTGTTCACTGGCGGTGCAGCCCTCCAAGCCACACATATCGATGGCCGAGAATGGGGTATTTCGCTCGCCCTTGGCGTAGTATCTATTCTCTTGGGTGCCTTGATTCGCCTTTTACCGAACAAACCCTTCAAACGATTGTTGGTCTTCGTAAGGCTCCTTCCGAGCCCCGAAGCACTTCCTACCATCAAACCTGATGCGGAATGGAACGAAGCTATCCAACTCGTCTGTGATAATCTGGCGACATTTGTGAATCTTCGCGGTGGCCGCCTGCGTTCGTCGCCGCCTGTTGTTCAGGACGTGTACCAGACGACCGTAGAGCTCCTCCGTTTGTCGTCTTCCTGCGTGATCCTATTTACACGCTAACACTATCTAGGCCTTCAAATTATGACCACGGTCCCAACCCTGATAGCATCATCAATTGGGGCAGGTTGGGCAAGAAGTCATAACTATAGACTTGGACAACCTCGACCCCAACCCGGACGACGTGCTTGATCTATTGAAAGAAGGTCAATGTAGAGTTTCAGTATGGGCAAAGCTAGCAGGGGAGTATTGGCGGAGAGGATACCTTTCTGCTGCAGAGGGGATTGCACATTCTGCGATCGAGTGTACGTGGTCGGACGGATTGGTTGTACGCTCGTGGCATGCTAAATTTTTTGTAGCCTTGAAAGCAAATGGCGCAACGGCGCAGTCACCTCCAATATACGCGCTACTAGCCAATATTCAAATTGCACATGCTCAGAGAGCGCCAGAGTTAATTCTGCCGGATGCTCGTAAGCATTTGACATTTGTTCAGATTGTGGTAGTTCATGACTGCTGTGCAGGGGAGGACAAACTCACGGGTGTACGTTCAAAAGAGGAATGTTATCGAGATGCCGCTCAATACCTCAACGCCGGAGAAAGAGCAGCGGCGGAAGGTGGTGAAGGTATCAGGGGCACTCTCACTTTCTTGACGCGAGGTATGTAATGACCATAATTGAAATGTTTGAACTTAGCATGGTACAGGCATCCAACAACTGGCTACCCGATCCATGGACGACTCGATGCGCTCTTTCGAAGGTGTCCTCGCGGAAAAACCGACGAATATTGTCGCACTCCTCGGCAAGGTTCACTCTTTTGCCCGATCATCATCGCTCAAGCTGACTGGTTTCGGAAACACAGGCCCGCATTCTCTACGCAAGACGGGGTTATCCTCAAGCTCTCAAATCGTTCCAGCAAGTCCTCCAACTAAACCCGTCGTGCGTTCCAGATCCTCGAATTGGTATCGGCCTTTGTCTCTGGGCAATGGATCACAAGGCAAAAGCAAAGGCCACATGGCAAAGAAGCTTGGACGTGGTACGTAATTCCCTGTCAATTTCTGTTCTAATCATGATGTTGAGTTTCATGACCAGAATCCGTCCGAATGGGCTGCGCAGCTTTTGTTGAGTCTATCAACGCACGCGAGTAAGGCGGGGAGCCAAACCGAACAAGAACGCACTCAGGCCTTCTTAGTTGGTACCAAATCCATCGAAAAGGCCTTTAATGCCAACCAAAAGAGCGCTGCCGCAGCAAACGCGTTGTGCGAGCTATTTCTTCGTAAAAACAACCTTAAACGGGTGAGTGTAACACTTTCGAACACGTATCCGAATTTTCTGACTCTCACTCAGGCGTTGAAACTAGCGGAGCGAACGGTGCAGTTCGCTGACACTCTCACTCTTTTAACAGATGGCAACCTAAGAGCTGCGCGAGCCTTGCATGCAGAAGGCTCAATAAAGGAAGCGACAAAATACTATACGACCGCAACGGAGGGCCAACCCAAACACATACTTGGCGCTATTGGCATGGTGCAGATGCAAATCCTCAATGGTGAGCTCCAAGTTCCCCGAGCCGGTTCTGCCAATATACCTTTGGTCACTTAGATGAGGTGGCTGCTGCGATCCATACCCTCGACACATTGATACAATCTCCAAACCCTCAACGATCGGTGGAAGCCACTGTAATGCTTGCCTCACTTCGTGCACATCCCCGGCCAGGTGTATCGAGCGCGGATGTTGCGCAGGAGAAGCTCAAAGCACGTGAACTATTCGATTGAGTTACGAAAGCCATCGAACTTGACGACGCACGTGCGAATGGCCATGCCATCGGATCAAGTCGAGTCACGACCGCACTCAACGATGACATGGAGATCCACGTCGAAATAGCGCGTTTGTGGCAGGAAGATAACGCAGAAAGGATTACCAAGGCTTTCCGTGATGCCTCGCGAGTCAGTGCTGCAAGTGATTGAGCTGAACAATCTAGTGTAAGAACATGCATATTGGGATGCGCCAGTTGTTCGCGAGCGTCCCCGTTTGAATTCCAGATGCCGAATTTGATAGTTGCTATGACGAGTTTTGCCACCAGGTCCGTCGCATCTTATCGTTTTGACTCACAAAAGCCTTTGACCAGTTGACCTAGGTGCTCTCCGCTATGCAGTTCCAGACGCTCCCAAGGCTCTTTTACGAGAGCGCTTCCTTCAAGCAATACATGTCTGTCGACAACCGTTTCGCAGAGGTTTTCATTGCCAACTACCGCGAGGGCGATATAAATATAGGTAAGCACTTCCCTTGCTTCTTCTTCCTCTCATACCACTCATCCTCCATCACAGTTTGGGTCAACGACTACCACCTCATGCTTCTCCCCGCGCTACTTCGTGCCAATCACAAGCTCGCCAACACTCCAATCGGCTTCTTCCTCCACGTTGTCTTCCTCTCTTCTGAGATCTTCCGTTGTCTCTCCGTACGCAAGTCCCTCCTACACGGTATCCACGCAGCCGATCTTGTCGGTTTCCAAAGTGCCAGTTATGCCCGGCATTTCAGGCAGACCGTTAGTTGCACCCTCGCCCTCGAGGCCCTTCCCAAGGGTACCCAAGTCCAAGGCACGTTTGGCAGCAGTACCGGTCCTCACAAGGGACGGTTCGTCGGCGTCTATATGCCAGTGGGTATCAACGTCAATGCGCTGCAGGAGAAGAGGTGGGCATATTTTCTAGGATGGACCCACATTGGGCCCGATGACATGAACACTGACCTGGTTTGTTCCCGTCAGTCGACCTGTCTGACTCACCACAAAATGAAACATGCACCAGATTTGATTTCTAAATTCGGCCATGGCTTTCTCGTCGTTGACATCGAGCGCGTGCTCTGGCCGAGGTTTGATGAGGACACCGACTTGGTTACACTCCCGTCCAAACACGACAATGCCTTGTACCAGCGAGGAAGACCCAATGACACCCTCCATGGGGGCAGGAACCGTCTTCTCTCAGGACGCAAGGATGATGACATCGTCGGCCCTTCCAACACTATTATCGAGGGACACGACATGAGCATGAGCACTACTTTCAACAGTGTAGACCAGTGGGAAACGTACATTTTCCACATATCCTTGGTCAGATGCTTGACAAAGACATCCGAAGTAGCATAAGGGATTGGCAAGTGTACCACAACCACCCCATGGCATCTTGCAGATCGTCGACAATGTGCGTTATAAGGGGCCACCAACGCCAGTGAGATCAGTGTTGGCGCAATAGACGGCTTGAACAAGCGTCGTCATTTTCAGCTGAGACAAAGTTATATGGCATAGCGATAGCAACCTCAATAAAGAATAGGACAGTCAAACCGTCCAGTCACATCGATACTATCCAAACGCAGTGGGAATGGAGGCCAACGACAAAGCGCCCCCAGATAGCAGGCGGTCTTATCGACTTGGTGCGCAATGTCCCTGGCGAGATGACATCAAAGATGTAGTTGTACATTAATACATATTGCAGCGATACGATTGCAA
>JBBPSJ010000284.1:0-27784 GCA_038093535.1 Boletus reticulatus
GTGATGAGATCGACCGAAAGTGTGGAAAAGGGGCGAGTGGAAGCGACCGGAAGAGGGGTGAGAGGCGGGATGGTGGGATGGGTGTTGACTTTGTTGGCTTGGCAGACGGCACATCCTTGGACGAATCATCGGACAAATGCCATCAGACCTGGCCACCAATAGTCACGCTGTACCGCATTCACGGTTTGGTAGTAACCACCATGACCACCCACGGGTGAATCATGGATGGAGTGGAGGAGATCGTTCTGGTGGGCTTCAGGCACGTAGGCCCGATCCTTGAAGTATAGTAATCCTTCGTTGAATCGCCAGTCATGCACCGATGAGCGGGGAATACCCAAAGCACCATCGTGCAGCTTACATAGCTGGTCAATGACGAAGGAATCGTCAGTGGTTGACCGCTCGATGGTGGTCCAGAGGTCGAGGTTGATTCTCTTTAAAAAGAGCTCTCCCGGAAGTAGGGTAACTTTGGTATTGTCAACCAAAGTATCCAGGGTGTCCTTCCGCGAAAGAGTGTCCGCCGGGCCCATATTGGCACTGGGTACGAGTTGGAACAGGAGGTCATAGTCCTGTAACGTTAATAGCCATCTCACTTGCCACCGAGATAGCTTTCTAGGGTCTTTGAAGTAACACAGATTTTTGTGGTCTGTGAGCACAGTAACGGGCCAGTCGGTTCCGGTAAGGTAGTGGCGCCACTCTTCGAGTGCGTGTATGACGGCGAGTAATTCTCGGTCATAGATGTCGTAGTTTCATTCCGCCGGAGAGAACGTTCGCGAGATGTAGCAGCAAGGGTGTAAGTCGCTGTTGGCATCCTTCTGCATCAGCATGCCCCCTATGGCAGTGAGGGAAGTGTCTGTCATAACGAAAAATGGTTTGGTGTTGTCTGGCATTGCGAGTACGGGTTTGGAGGTGAAGGCCTGATGGAGGAGGTCGAAAGCCTGTTGTTGCTCATGCGTCCAGGACCACGGCTGCCCTTTCTTTGTTAGATCCAAGATCGGCTTAGCAATTCCCGAGAAGTTCGGGATGAACTTGCAGTAAAAGTTGCAAAATCCGATAAACGAACGGACTGCACGGACCGACGTGGGTGGTTCCCACGTAGAGATTGCCGAGAGCTTGGTAGGGTCCATCGCAATGATACCCTCTTGAATGACCATCCCTAGGAATTCAACCGAGGATGCGTCAAACGTACATTTTTCCAATTTGAGGCCAAGACGGTTTTCTCGTAACCGTTTCAGAACTCGCCTCGTTCTGTTGTGATGTTTGGTAAGATCCCTGGAATGGATCAACATATCATCCATGTAGATGATCAACCATCCTTCCGCTACCATATCCTTGAAAATGAAGTCCATGAACGACTGAAAAGTCGCAGGACTGTTGCAAAGGCCGAAAAACATGACGAGAGGCTTGAAGAGGCCAAAGGGGGTAATGAACACCGCCTTCCAGGCATCTTTAGTCTTGATATGGACATTGTTATAGCCCCAGTGAATGTCCATCTTTGTGAAGTAACGACATCCCTTGAGCTGATCCATCAAGTCTCCGATGAGCGGGAGAGGGTAGGCATTCTTGATGGTATGCTCGTTGAGATAGCGGTAATCTTGGCATGGGCGAAGATTACCATCCTTCTTTGAAACGAAGAAGAACGGGGAAGCCATGGGGGAATTCGATGGGTGAATACGTCCGGCTTTCAAGTGTTCGTCAATGAAATCTTTACATGCCTCTCGCTCCTTAGGGTTGAGCGGGTAGGCCTTGGCAACCTTTGGTAGGAATGAGTCGTCTAGATCTATGCCGTGATCGAACGACCGGTAAGGCAGAAGAGGACCGTCGTCCTTCTTTTGGAAGACATCCTCAAAATCTTGGAAGTCCCGCGGGAGTTCCTTCTTGGTTTTCTCTGTTGATTTGGCCAGAGAAGTCGAGATAGTAGTTTTCCTAATGGAGGGTCCAGTTGGCTTGTCTTTGTCATCCTCCTCACAATCTATGAGCACTGGTACTTCCTCCCGCTGTGTGGTCGGCTCCACGTCAGGTACCTTCAGATGAGCCGTATATGCACGTTTCAGATCGAAGTTATTGCCCCACCACAGAGCTCGTCTCTGCCGAAGTTTACTCATCTGGCATTTCCTATTGAAGACAGTGATAGTGTGGGCCGCAGCCGCTCTGTCTTGTCATATACGTGTGCACTCCTGTATGGTCGGTTCCATATCTCGGATGCGGACGGTCCCAGATTCCCAGTTAATCTCCGGATTTCGATCCTGGAGCCAGGGCAAACCTAGAATTATATCATCCTGGCCACAGTCAATTACAAGGAAGTCTCGGAGTTCGGTTGTTTCTCCGATCTGCATTAGCACTGATGCCTGTTTTCATATCAGGCCGTTTTTGTTGGGAGTTCCATCAACATTGCTCGCCCGCAGGGGAGTCTTTAGTTGGGTAGTGGGAATGTCGCACGCCACTACGGTTGCATAATTGATAAAGCAACCAGTTGCCCCAGAGTTGATGAGGGCTTTTGTGTCAACGCTTTTGAAGGCAGTGTGGTCAGGTGGGTAGATGGTGACGGGAATAGATATGGATTGTGAAGTACCACCTGACACAAACACTGGAGAACATCTATAAGAAATTGAATTGGCAGGGAATGACATTGACCCATTCTAGCTGCGTCCGCGTCCAGCATTGATTGGACATCATCATATGCGTACGTGCCAGGATAATGATCCTGGGCTTTCTCTGAGGTGGCGTCCCAGAGCTCTGCCGGTGCGATTGCGGAGAACCTATTGTTCCATGGTCCAGATCGTACAGCCCTGCCTCGTGGTGCTGCCCTGATCGCCTGGCCTGGTAGCCAGCCTCCTCGTCATCGGACAAGCTGCCCTCCCCGAAAGCAGTTTTGAGGATCTTGATTGCGGTGCCTCTGTCAATGCTACCCATATTGTCGAGGTACGCTGACAGGTCATCATCTTCCTCCATTGTGGTGGTGGTTCGTGCCCGTCGTTGCGGGACTTTGTAAGTTGGACGTGCGGAGCGTCCGGAAAATGTGGTCGGGCAGGGACGTGTTGTCCGGTCGGTTCCAGATCCATGGTGGTTGGAAGACCTACAGCCAACCTTTTGACAAGTGAAACATTGATTCTTCTGCAGGTACTCAGTGCGCTGAGTCGGCGATAGACGTACAGCATCTACGTCTATTGCATACGGGTCCTTGTGTGATCGAGAAGAGGGAGCCGGAATATGCGGCACTCCCTTTTGTAAGTCTCCAATCCTCCTCAGTTGTTGAGAGAACTGGCCGGCTTTCTTTATCCAATCCTTGTAGTCCTCTGGAATCTTGTCACATGAGAGAATCATCATTGCGAGCTTGGGACTGAGGCCATGGATAAAGCATTCCACAAGAGCATGCTTGTCAGTGATACCGGACTTCTCGGTGAGAAGTTGGAATTGTGAAGCGTAGGTGGTGAACCCATTGCTCCACGTTCCTTCTGTATCCTTTCCAGCATTTTGTCAGAGTTTGGAAAGGTCAATCCTGGCTTTAGCGGCTACGTCATAGGAGGAGAAAGCGGTCTTGAAAGCTTCCTTAATCTTGTCGAAGGTCTTTTCTGCACCATCGATAGACGGGTTTGCAAGCTTCATCAGCCATCCTTCAGCGAACGTCTTTCCATGGCCCTTGCTTATCTGATTGAGGAAAGTAAGGGACTTAGTCGTGTCCCTGAATAGAGCGTGATTGATGGTGAAGTACGCGTTCATCGAGAGGAGCCATCTGTTGGCGTCCTCTGCCTCCCCGGAAAAGTCCTTGGGAAGGCCAGCTTTTATTTCTGATACCATTTCATCTTCTGGAGCCAAGTCAATGTCAATGTCCTCCTGTGCGGTCAGTTCCGGGTCAGGGTCGTGAAAAACAAGAGGAAGTTCCTCGTCTAGAGGGATGGGGGAGTTGGGTGGGGGAGGCTGAAGTGCGGCAGCTAATTCAGAGACAGAGGGTAGGGCGTCTAGGTCGCGTCCTTGGCTCCTGTTGAGATCCGCGAGTTCCTGTTGAACTTGTCTGTAATGAGCGATAACCTCCAGATGGGAGTGTCGGTCAGGTAAGACAATATGGAAAGGGTGTTCGTCGGGGAGAAGGTGGATTTGAGGGAGAGGAGAAGACATGGTGGGTGGAGGGGAGGGAGAGTCGGAAGGTGCTCTGAATCTGCCAATACGGGAAATGTCGGAGTGGGGGAATGTCCTCTACTGAAAAGTAGGGACAGATGGAAGAGCTAGTTCTTTTGTAATGCACAGCGTAGTATTGACGTAGCGTGCTGCGATACAGGGCAAAGAATGTGCGAGGTATAGACGAGGAGTTCAACTCAAGGACTGTGCCGAGCTTTGAGACGATGCGAAGCCTAAGTGGGTCTCTTCTATCCACAGATACCTGAGAGGCTCTCTGGGACTCAAAGGTGGTGGACTAGAAACAATGCTGATATTGCGTAGAACTAGCTGGGGAATTACAGGAGTGAAGCAACAAGTATTTATACAGTAGGCCCCTAATCTAGATGAAGGATATAAATGGATGCGCAGCATCCGCAGTCTAAAGGCTATGTGTGCACAGTAAAGCACAGTCACATGGCAATGAGTGCGCAGCACGAATCAATGAAATATAAAAGAGACTATGCCACAGCCATGAAGTCTGAACAAGGGGCTGTGGCAGAGATGGAACGGAAGTTTATATAAGGTATAGGCGGGGTGCCGTGTGCGACGGAAAGAGATAGAGATCGAGAGACGTATCTGGTAGTACATGTGGAGGACAACTCCACTATGAATACAGCTGCGTACGGCGAGAGAACAAGTCTGGGGACAAGTGAACAAAAAGCGAAGCGAAATTGAATACCCCCTTTGTAGACCGCAACACATCCTCAACTTTCAGATCTCATGGGGTACCTCATCAAGAAGCAGCCTACAATTGAGATTCATCACATGACCAGGACTACTTCCAAGGGACAATGTACAAAAAAAACAGCCAAGGTACACACTGTGGAGAGTCATCACACCACATTTATGGATGCACTCACTGCAACATTGATGCTATGCAATCCCAATCAATCCAGTATAAATCCCTCCCCACATGTTCACCACTGGTGGTATGGTACCTTCTCTATGAAGGAGTTGGTGTTGGAAGATGGTGAGTCTTGCTGGTCCCATAAACCTGATTTGCTCCTCCTTGAAGGGGCTAGTGGTTCCCAAGCGATCAGTGAGATGATGCTCCCCAAGTATCAAGACAACAAAACTTTCACCAAGAGCCTCAACACAAAAGCATACATTCTCCTTTTCTGTCAGCCATGGCAATGTCATGTCATTGTCCTCTCCTTTGCTGCCACAGAACTGTGAGTACATTTTTTTGACCATTCTGGAGCCCAGATTTCTGCTCTGATCAACTGGCACTGCTGGATCAAAGAAACATGTAAGATCATCTATGTGTTCACTTGTGAAGACAAGACAATACTTGGGTTTGATCCAACTCTCCAACTAAACTTTTATCCTTTCATTCCCCAACATCTACACCCTCCCTTCATTGGCACCATCAATGTTGATAGGGTTGAGTACAACATTATCTCTATACTCTGGGCAAGTAATGGATTCATTGGGCATGGTACCATTTGCTTTCATGTTTGACAGCGTGGAGCACCTACACTCCCAGAAGGGATTATGGATCAATATGATCTCATTTTCAAAGATAGTTGGGTTGAGGAAGCATTGGTTGACCATGAATCCTAGTATATTCTCAAACAACTTGCTGGTGTCAAGGCATGCCCTCACTCATCAAAGCCTGGATTGTTTATACCAACAGGCAGGATGAGGACACTCTGCACTATAGGCCTGAGGGATGGATCCCTCTGAAAGGTTCAAAGTTTGTGCATTGTGTATGCCAGCATTTATTGATAACAAAGTCTGAGGGAGGGCGGGAATTCCCCAATACTGTGATACATTAGCTAGGGATAAAAACTAGATAAAAAGAGAACTCACCTCGGCCACTGCCTAAGATGGGTGGAAACAACTGAGGTACTTGTAAGTTAGGTGTAAGTATATATATACTATGGATGGAGGAACACTTGTATTATGTTACCTACAATATTGCCATGATCACCCTAAAAGAAGGTTATAAGGATTAAGAGAATAAAGTATTACACTTCCAGCAGTTCTGGGACTTCCAAGACAGTTCTGGAAGTGGTTCCAGTGTTTCTGAGTTCGAAAGAGCATGGAAATATTCTGGAAGCAGTTCTGGTACTTCTGAGACCAGAAGGCGTGGGAAAGTACTGGAAGTGGTTCCAATGTTTCCAAGATCAGAAGGCATGGGAAAGTTCTGGAAGTGGTTCCAGAATAGAGGTTCTGAGCTCAGAATGCTCAGAATGCTCAGAATTGTTGTTATTTGTCAATTGATGACACCCATGGGCAGTCCATTCTTGATGTTCAAGTCTCAGCAGGAACTGCTTGCTGGATTGATCCAAGGGCTTGAAAGTAAGCCTCATTGCTGTCTTGCTTCAAAGTGTCTCACACTCAACATGTAAGTGCATGAAAGACTTGTCCTTGAAAAGGGTATCTTGCATAGAGATATCAGTCCAAACAAGATGGTATTCAAGTGGGGCCCTGACATGATTCAAAAATTATTTCTTATTGATTTTGACTATGTAGCCCAGCTGCACCAAGCAGTCCAGTACCCAGACAGAATGGTGAGGAATATGAATGTTGCTTTATTTGTGAGTACTCACAAACTTTGACAGGGTACTCTACCATTTGTGTCATTGGTGATCCTATGGAAGGTTGTCTGGGGAGAGCAGCAGGTACAGCATGAAGTTGTAGATGATCTTAAATCATTCTTCTACCTGTTCGTGTGGATCTATGTCTCCTTCGCTGGGCCAAATGAGCCTATCCAGACCCCGCTGAAAGTGGACAATGGTTCCATCTTCCATGCCTGGGAGAGAGGTAGCATGAGCACCCAAGGGGCTGACAAATGCGACAAATGCGACAAATGCCAAGAACATGTTCATCCACACTCCCAATAACATTATTGAGAAGCAATTCACTTTGTATTTTTATGATTTGAAGAGCCTGGCCCAGAGCTGGAACATTCTTATCAGGAACGAGGATCTCCACAGGGCCCAACCCCCAAGTCAGGGTGATCCCACTGAGCGGCTGGTCACTCATCACAGCATCATATTATTACTGCAAGAGTATGCAGTTGCTCTCCAAGATTCCACTGGAATCCGTCCTGCACCTGTGCCAACTCTACCTCCTCCTAGTGATTCACCTTCCACTGCTGGGTCGGAGCGACCCCCGCCATCACCATCATCCTCATTCAAAATGTTTGCCCAAGGATGATGGAACAATAGCTCCAGCTTAATAGGCACTTACTGGTTAAATTCACACTGGTAATTTACTATGTAGTACTACATTATGTTGTCACTTTGTCCTACTACCTATTCCTGCCTTGTCTCATCTCTGAGTAATTTGTTTTCTTATTCTTTTTTTTTGTTTCCTTATACATGAGTGATACATGTTCTACCAAGCCAAGCTCTATATATTAATTTTCCATGGTTAGGTTAATCTGCTGCTGTGGATGTTTGATCATCATTAATTCATCCTCAACAAGCACAATCATTAGCAGCTCAAATAACCTCCTCACCCCCTCTGTTACTATCTCATCACGTCTAATACTAGTTTATTATTTACTTTAGGCTAGTCCAATCTGAAACTAGTCTAACCATAGTCTGTTCCAGTCTAAGATGATACTGAGAATACTATGAGATATCTAGCAGAAGGCTATGGTCCTATATTGACTATGGTGAAATCCAGGATTTGCCGATGGTGACTCGTTTAAAGAGGAAATGGACTGGGAAAGGGGCTAACAGAGGCCTGGCCAGCTGCGATGCGCTGTGCAAGCACGACCTCATACTCTGCCATCAGCCTGTTGGCAAGAAGAAAATCAACATGCAAATTGATGTCCTTTCCATTAGTGAAATGAAGTGCTTGGGTTTAAACAAACTCAAGGAGTCATTCATTAAACTCGCTGACAATGTCACATTCCTACATCAGACTCAGGATGGGTGAAATGCCACACCTTACCTCCAAGTTTTAGGTAAAGACATCACACTCTTTGATCATGGCAGTTTCATCTCTACCCATCCTATCAACATCTACAACTTCCCTGAGCTTTTCCTCCACATCCTGCTCAGAAATATGTTCACTCAATGCATGATGCTTAGCTTTGATCTTATGGTCCATGAAGTCAAGAACAAGACCAGAGACATTGAAGTTACCCTGGTGGATGGAACAAAGACATCGGTTAATGCCAAAGAACTTATATTTATATCTGGCTTGTTGCATGGTTGGGAAACAACTGTTTGGAGTGGCCAATTTACCTGGTCTGGAGTGAAGGAAGAGGTAGTGGTTAAAGATTGTTTTATTGATTTCTTGCAATGATACACCGAAGGGAAGATCTTAGCAATGCTAAATGAAGCTGGGGTAACTGGAGTGCCTCGACTAATCCATGAACAGCTTGTTCAGACTGAACACTCCATCACGAACAAAATCATCACAAACTTGACCCATATCCTCCATTCTCTTCTTCACATGTATCCAAATAACCCCCAATATCAGCTACATGTTCTTTCCCATTCGGTATCAATCCCCAGAGGCTACCCCATCTTCAAATTCTTCTCCCTCATAGAGTTATTAATTGGCTTCTTTGATTGTATAACAAATCAGTCTGCCCTGAATGATTGTGGATTAAATTTCCACAAACCTCTCAGCACATTGTGATGTCCTCAAGCTCACAAAATTACCACACAGTAACATTAGTCTTTTCAACCTACTGTTTGTATCTGGGACTCTAGAAAGAAACCTGGTCAAAGACCTACTACAGATAGAGCATAGCACGGATATACTCTGGGGTACTAGCACTAATATCCACACCTGTACTCCAGAATATACCCATACCCACACCATGGGTATGGATATGTTCATGGGTCAGCAAAAATGTACTCATGGGTCTTCAATTTCACAAAGGTAATAACTACTGCAAACTTGAACTAATCCAATCTCAACCATCCTCCAATCCTTGTTCTTCCTTCACCTCCAGAAGCTCACTGACAGCATCCATGTCCTCTGACTTGACAAGATTCAAAAAACACCAGGGATCCAAACACATGAGCATGAATTGACTGAGTGGAGAGCCCAGAGTGAACATGTGAGAGAATGAGACACCCACAGCTGAAGAGCTGCTCAATGTCAATAGATGTAGCTACAGAGAGTAGAGTTAGCATTCCAATAGTATATTTTAGCGACTTCATAACCCCATTCAATGTACTGGAAATGCTAAGATAATCCAATGTCATTCATGAGAGTCGAGGATACATACATAGTATGATGCTGATGCCACCATGTGAGAGCATCAGTGACGTGTGTAATGCACAGCATAGTAGTGTGCTACGATACTGGGCAAAGAATGTAGTGTGAGGCAAGTGGAAGGTGACGAGCGAACACTGAAGGACTAAGCCAAGCTTTGAAACAATGCAAAGCCTAGGCGGGCCTTTCCTATCCTTGGTACAACAAGGCACTCACTAGGGACTCAGAGGATGGACTAGAAACAACACTGATATTGCGTAAAACTAGCTGAGGAAATATAGGAGAGAAACAATGAGTATTTATATGGTAGGCCCTTGGTCTGTGTGAGTAATATAAATAGGATGTGCAGCATCCACAGTCCAAAAGCTATGTGCACACAGTGTGCACAGTCACAAGGCTGTGAGTGTGCAGCACTAAACAATGAAATAGAAAAGAGGCAATACCACAGCCATAAAGTCTGAATAAGGGGCTGTGGCAGAAACAGGATAGAAGTCTATATATAGTATTGGCGGGGTGCCATGTGAGATGAAAAGTGAAGTGAATTGAGAGAACATATCTGGTACATGTGGAGGATGACTCCACTACAAATACAGCCATGTACGGCAAGAGAACAAGTCTGAGGACGAGTGAACAAGACAGTATAAGGAAAAAGTAGTACCCCCTTCATAGACTGTAACATTACCCCCTTTGTACAGTCGAAGCACCTGCGAGACATCTAACTGCTTTGATCCCCTTTATTGACTTCATCATCCGTGAGGTCAAAGTCGTCAAGTGGATTCCAGTGGGTAGGTCTGAACTCACCACACAAGAGACAGAGGCATTGTGGACACCAGGCTTGGATGTGGCCTGGGTGGTAGTCCAACAAAGGGGACATTCATAATGTGGGCAGTCGTCCAAATGTGACTGTGCTGATTATAAGTGAAGCAGCAGGCAAGGTTGGGGCAAGCGGGGTGAGCAGATATAGGAGGTAAGAGGGGGAAAGGAAAGTGGTCTATGTCGATTGGATTGGATGCAAAGCCTGATGGACCAGAGGTGGGGAATGGAGTTGATGATCTCAACTTTCCTCTATTTCCCAAAGGACATTGGCCCATAGCTCATGCTGTGGAGCTGGATAGCACAAAGCAAAACTTTGCACTACCCCATTTGACATTGTGAGAATGGCAGGTGGAGGTTGGAGTGGATGGATGATGTTGAATGGGAAGAGTTCTTCCTGGCTCGGGTTCAGGAGTACTAGGTCCAAGTAGAGGGATGGTTGCAAGGAATCACAAGATATTGGGGTGGTCAGCAGAGAGAGCAGTAAGGGGGAGTTGTCCAGAAACAGAATTGCTGCTAGATCCTCCAGTAGGGACAACACTTCCTGTTTGGGAAGATGGGCGAGCTGTAGGATCCACTGGAGGTGGGACAGGCAGTGGCTCTGGTTCTGGGGATGTGGTGTTGGAAAATGAGAGGGAATGGAAGTTGGGGGTGATGGTGGAGTTGTTGTCCCAGACTGAGTTTTGGGGGTGTGGAACGTCATGGGCCCAAGGGTTGGTGTCCCACGCATTGGGGTTGGTGTCGAGGTAATATGTCCATAGATTGGATGGTAGGCCATTGATGAGTGGGGGCAGAAGGTGCATGAACAATGGGATGGCAAGTCCACAAAGGACATTGGCGAATCCATGATCATGGAGGGTGTCCAGGATGAGGTCTCGAGAGGCATAGATGGTCTGCCCCATGGCTGCGGAATCGCCAGGCAGACCCCCATCTGGGAATAGTTGGGCGTGCATGATACGAGCAGTGGCATATGAATAAAAGATGACTTCCAGAGATTGGAGTATTGGTGAGTCTCTGAACACAGGGGCGTCTGGGATGGCACAGGTGGTGGTAGGATTCTCAAGAACGGATGTGTAGAGAATTTGTTGGCAGTGGTCAGAAAGTCTGTGGACATGGTCAGAGAGTTGGAAGGGGATTGTATTAAGTGATGAAGATGACATAGACAAGGTGGTAACAGCGACGAAGGATGATAGAGGAGTGGTGGCTCAACTCAAAGTGGGTGGATGGTGGGAGTTACATAGAATGAGGGAAAGGCAATGGAATCTCTGGCTTTATACCCCTCCAGGATGTCCACAGCATGTCCAAGATTGGACTCTGGTTTCCAGGTGTTTTCAGAAGATGGATAACCTTTCCACAAAACGAGGTAGTGGTGGTGGTGGGCAGAGCCTCAATGGGAAAGAATTTGTTCAATTTCAAATTCTTCTTCTCCATAAATTACATCAGGCAGAAGTGGAACAAAGTTTGATCCATGTTCCACAGTTTCTCTATATGGGGTGAGAAGGGAGATGTGGAAGGCATTGTGGATTTTCCATGTGTATGGCAAGTGGAGTTTGTATGGAACAGGTGATATCACCTGTGAAATCTCAAATGGGCCTTCTTGGTGTGGTGTGAGTTTGTGAGAGGGGTAGTAGAGTCTTAGGTTATGGCCCTCAAGCCATACCTTATCTCTGATCTTCTAGGGTTTGAATTTTGATGTGATGCATTCTTTCATATACTGTTGTGCTTTTTCATGGGCAGTGTGTGCTTCCTTGCAAGCTTCATCGAGGTCTCCAAGTCGTTTTTCTAAGGTGGGGAGGAATGTCGTTTTTCCTAAATTGGGATAAGCCCTTGTCTTATAGCCCATCATCAATAAAAACAGGATCTTTCCCATTATGGAATGGACAGAAGAGTTTTGGCAATACTCCGCCATCAGCAAAAGATCCAACCATCAGGTGGCGTCTCCTTGGCAAAAGATCTGAAGATACATCTCTAGTTTCTGATTGACCTGTTTTGTCTCTCCATCAGTTTGCAGATGGTATGCAGAGAGGAGCGGATCATAATCGAGGAGTCTAGCCAGTTCCAGGGCAAAGGCTGAGGCGAACTGTGGATCATGGTCTGAAATAATCTTGTCATGGAGCCCAAAGCAAGGGAAAATCTTCTCAAAGACAGACTGCATGACCCTGCAGGCATCTGCACTCTTGTGAGTTGGGGTGAAAATTACCCCCTTTGTAAGGCCATGGTTGACCATGACCATAACTGAATCATAACCATTGGACGGCAGCAAGTCCGTGATGAGATTGACTGAGAGTGTAGAAAAGGGGTGAATGGAAGTGACCAAAAGAGGGGTGAGAGGTGGGACAGTAGGATGGGTGTTAACTTTGTTGGCCTGGCAGATGGCACATTCTTGGATGGATCGTCAGACCCTGGTCAATAGTCATGCTGTACTGCATTGACGGTCTGGTAATAACCACCATGACCACCCGCAGGTGAATCATGGATGATGTGGAGGAGGTCGTTCCAGTGAGCTTCAGACATGTAGGCCTGATCTCTAAAGTAGAGAATGCCATTGTCATAGTGCCAATCGTGGATGTGGATAGAGGAGTGGGGTATTCCCGATGCACCCTCATGGAGTTTGTGCAGCTGATCGATGATGAAGCCATCTGATTTAGTGGATGTGATGATGGCTTCCTGAAAGTCGGTGTTAATACATTTCAAAAAGACCTCTCCAGAAGTAGGGTAACTTTAGTGTTGTCATCCGAAGTATCCAGGGCATCCTTCTATAAGAGAGTGTCTGCCAGGCCCATGTTGGCACCAGGTACATGTTGGAACAGGAGATCATAGTCCTGTAATATTAATAACCATCTAGCTTGCCATCTAGATAGTTTCCTGGGGTCCTTGAAGTAGCAACAGATTCTTGTGGTCTGTGAGCACAGTGATGGGCCGGTCAGTTCCAGTGAGGTAATGCCGCCATGCTTTCAGTGCGCATATAACTGCTAGAAGTTTCCTGTTGTATATGTCATAATTTCGTTCCGCCAGTGAGAACGTTCAGGATATGTAGCAGCAAGGGTGTAAGTTGCCATTGGCATCCCTCTGCATCAGCATGCCCCCAGTGGCAGTAAGGGAAGTGTCTGTCATGACGAAAAATGGTTTTGTGTTATCTAACATTGTTAATATGGGTTTTGAGGTGAAGGCCTGGCAGAGGAGGTTGAAAGCCTTTTGTTGCTTGTGTGTCCAGGACCACAGCTGCCCTTTCTTTGTTAAATCCAAGATTTGCCTAGCAATTTCCAAGAAGTTTGGAATAAACTTGCGGTAAAATTGCAGAACCCTATGAATAAGCAGACTGCATAAACTGAAGTAGGTGGTTCCCAGGTGGGGATTGCTGAGAGCTTGGTAGAGTCCATCACAATGATACCCTCTTGGACAACCATCCCTAGGATTCAACCTAGGATGCATTGAACATACATTTTTCCAATTTGAGGCTGAGATGGTTCTCTCTCAACCGTTCCAGAATTCACCTTATTTTGTCATAATGTTCCTTAAGATCCCCGGAATGGATCAACAAATCATCCATATAGATGAGCAATCATCCCTCTGCTACCATATCCTTGAAAATGAAGTCCATAAACAACTGAAAAGTCGCAGGACTATTGCAAAGGCCAAAAAACATAATGAGAGGCTTGAAGAGCCAAAAGGGTGTGATGAACACTGCCTTCCAGGTGTCTTTAGTCTTGATCCAGATGTTGTTATAGCCCCAGCGAATATCCATCTTCATGAAGTAATGAGATCCCTTGAGCTGATCCATCAAGTCTCTGATGAGTGGCAGAGGGTAAGTATTCTTGATGGTGCGCTCATCATTGAGATAGCAGTAATCTTGGCAAGGGTAAAGATTACCATCCTTCTTTGAAACGAAGAAGAATAGGGGAGCCATAGGGGAGTTGGATGGGCCAATATGTCTGGCTTTCAAGTGTTCATTGATAAAGTCTTTGCATGCCTCTTGCTCCTTAGGGTTGAGCAGGTAGGCCTTGGCAGCCTTGGGTAGAAATGAGTCATCTAGATCTATGCCGTGATTGAACAACTGGTAAGGTGAAAGGGGACCATCATCCTTCTTTTGGAAGACATCCTTGAAGTCTTGGAAGTCCTGCAGGAGTTCCTTCTTGGTTTCTCTGCTCCTTGAGCCAGAGAAGTTGAAATTGTTGTACCACTTCCGGAACTTTCCTGCACCATCCAATCTTGGAAGCATCAGAACCACTTCTGGTACTTTCCCACATCTTCCAGTCTCAGAAGCACCGGAACTGCTTCTGGAATATGCTCACACTCTTCCAAACTCAGAAACACCAGAACCACTTCCAGAACCAGTATTTATACGGTAGGCCCCTAATCTAGATGAAGGATATAAATGGGATGCACAGCATCCGTAGTCCAAAGGCTATGTGTGCGCAGCACGAATCAATGAAATAGAATGGAGGCGATGCCACAGCCATGAAGTCTGAAAAAGAGGCTGTGGCAGAGACGGAATGGAAGTCTACATAAGGTATAGGCAGGGCGCCATGTGAGACGGAAAGAGAGAGAGATCGGGAAACATATCTGGTAGTACATGTAGAGGACGACTCCACTACTCCACTACGAATACAGCTGCGTACAGCGAGAGAACGAGTCTGAGGACGAGTGAACGGAAAAGCGTAGTGAAAAAGTGGTACCTCCTTCGTAGACCGTAACGCAGGGTTATCATGGCAATATTGTAGGTAACATAATACAAGTGTGCCTCCATCCATAGTATATATATATACACCTCACTTCCAAGCACCTCTGTCATTTCCACCCATTTTAGGCAGCAGCTGAGTATCAGGCAATTTCTGCCCTCCCTTAGACTTTGTTAGGTTATGAGCCCTGTTGGTGCAAGTTAATCAAACAAATGACTCAACACTTGCACATTCCTCAGTGCACCTCTCACCATTCATCTCGAACCATCTCCGGCCATCAGCCACTTTCAGCTATCGGCTATTTGACATCTATCAGAAAAAAATTCTTCTTCTGTCAAACCTTCTACTCTGTTCTGTCACTTAACATAACATTGGATGTTATCCAAAATAACAAAATCCTGACTGGACCTGACGCCTTCCCACTATGGAAAGTAAAGGTCATCTGAAAACTCCAGAGCAGCAAGGCTTATAGAGTCATTTCTGGAATGGATGCCCAACCTACCCTTGGAACAACCAGAGTAACTGCTTCAGATGTCCATGACTGGTTGGTGCATGATGAAAAAGCCCACGGCATTATACAAAAATGTCTCTCTAATGCCCTTTTGCACAAAACAACATTCTATGGCTTTGCAAAAGCACTCTGGGACCAGCTTGAATCAGTCCTGCATGCTCCAAGTGTCTCCTCCACCTTCTACATCTTCCAGCAACTTTTCAATATCACCTGGAATGGTAACTCTGATGTCTCGGAACACATTGCATCACTCTAGACCTCTGAGTCCCGCCTTGCTGGCGTGAAATTCACTGTAGATTCAAAGGTCATGGCATTTATCCTCCTCAACCCCCTTCCAAAGTCTCCAAAATGGAAGCTATTCAAGTCCTCCCTCATCAATATCATAAAGGACAGCAAACTGACCTTTGATGTAGTGGAGACTCAAATCATCACTGAAAATGCCTGTTTTTGCTCCTCTGGACATTCAGAGTCAGCAATAAAGGCCACCAGTAAACCTGGCAGCCCTCTACTTGACCTGCCAATGCTTCTGCTTGGTGTGAACACCACCTGACCACCACACACAACTCCGCTGACTGCAAAACTTACAACAAGTGGGTTACAGAATTGAGAAGTGGAGGATCTAGGAAGCCATGAAAAGAGAAGGTGAAGGTGAACACAGCGGAAGGAACTCCAGATGTTCAGAACCTTCTGGACTTGGCACATGTAGTCAGTGCAAATGTATCCAACTCCCTAATTCAACACATTCAGGCCTACTCATCATCTGAGCAAAATGACAGTGGGAGAAACACACTGATCATGAATTCTGGAGCATCATGCCACATGGTTCCTCATCAGTCCTGGTTCCCAATGTATCATTCACCAAATCAACCACGTCCGGTAACCCTCAGAAACAACTCAGAAGCACATGCTATCGAAATTGAAACAGTATCACTCATCTCACAGGTCTCTGGGAAGAACTATGAAATAATCCTATCAAATGTTCTCCTAATTCTAGAATTCCACCTTTCACTCATCTCCATGAACCGACTTGCCTCCACAAACCTTTCCATGACCTTTCCAGTGACCTTCGATGCATGCTACATCCAGAAGGACCAGAACACCATTATGATTGCCAAACATAAGGGTGGCTTATATCATACAAAGGTTACTCCAAGTGAGCCAAAGGAAGCTACCTATGCAGCCATTGATGTGAACCTTCTCCATCATCAAATGAGGCACATTTCCATTGATAGGATCCAGAGCATGGTCAAATCTGGACAACTCCAGGGAATTGATACCCTTACTGGAACATCCACATTCTGTGAGGCATGTACACTTGGGAAGATGAAGAAGCTTCCATTCCATGCCCAAGAGAAATGTCGGACCACCCATCCACTGGAGCTAGTACATACCGATGTTGGAGGTTCTATAACCCCACAATCACGTGAAGGGTACCGATTTTGGCTGATCATTGTCGATGACTTCAGCCATTTTCCCTGGATCTACTTCATGAAACACAACAATGAGGCTCTCCAGATCTACAATCAATGGAAATCAGATGTTAAGACTCTTCTGTGAACAGAAATTGAACAGGAGGATTTCTCTCAGTCCTACACCAAATTCGTACGAAGTGATGGTGGAACAGAGTATACCAGCAAGGCCTTTCAAGACCAACTCTGGACCGATGGTACAATCCTTGAAACTTCTGCTCCATACACTCTGGAACAAAATGGTCTGGCTAAACGAATGAATCAAACACTAGCCACACTGGCCAACACTATGTTGAAAGAGTCCAAACTTTCAAAATCATTCTGGGCTGACACCATGTCCACTGCTGCCTATGTTTCTGCATGCAGTCCGACTTCCAGACTTGATGGAAAGGTACCCTACCAGATTTTCTTCAACCACCATGTCAATCTGACTCTCTTCCACCCCTTTGGATGTCCAGCCTATGCCTACACACCCAAGGAGTAGCAGGGGGGAAAATTCTGATCACATGGGAAGAAATGCATCATGATTGGGTACACACATGGACAACAAGCCTACAAAGTCCTTGACATTGAGCGTTGGACAATCATCTCCAGTCGTCACATCACCTTCGATGAGTCCAGAACTATCTCCAGTACTGAATCCGCTCCATGGAATGCCCCCACTGTTGAGGGACAGTAGGAGGGTTTAATTCTAGAGCAGGATGATGATGATGATGATGATGACTATCAGCCAAATGCTGGACCAGTGGGAGACATCCCGGAATGCTCTGCCAGTCCCAGTGTTGATGAACTTGTGGAACGCCTAGACCAACTCCGGTTACATGAAGCTCCTATTCCAGCTCCCAACATTGTCCCACCAATCACTCCTGTCCCTGCTCCTGTTCTTATTCCTGCTCTAGGCCCACCTCCAGCTAACATTCCAGAAGGAGTCACTCCAATTACTTCCAAACCTGTATTTCGAATCAAACGGGATCAGTCTGGAAATGTGGAATGCTACAAACTCCAGATTGTCACATGTGGCTTTATACAAAAGGAGGGAGTGGATTATCAGGAAGTTTTTGCTCCAGTAGCCAACCTCAACTCCATCCAAATCCTAGTTGCCTTAGCTGCCAAGCATGACCTAGAGCTAGACCAGATGGATGTATCCACAGCATACCTCAATGGAGAACTGCAAGAGGACCTCTACATGTCACCTCCAATAGGCGTTCTGATCCAACCTGGACACTGTTGGAAACTTTGACACTCCTTATATGGACTCAAACAAGCAGGCCGGACTTGGAACAAGACTCTAGACCGGAAACTTGGAGAACTCAGATTCTTCCATTTAGATGCAGAAACATGTCTCTACATATTCCAGAAGGATGGCCAAACCTGCTTCATGGTTGTCTATGTTGATGACCTACTCCTAGCTGCCACCACTCGGAAATCCATGAACTCCATAAAAGCAAAGCTTTCTGCCACATTCAAAATGCGGGACCTTGAGGAAGCCAAATTCATCCTCAGAATTGAACTCAAACAGAATCAGAAACTTGGAACAATATCCTTATCTTAGTCACAGTATTCCTAGACAGTTCTGGAACATACCAGCATGTCCACTTGCAAACCAGCATGGACTTCTATGGCACATACCTTCTAGCTCCCTGCAATTGACCCCAACAATGACCAGACCATTCCAGAAATGATCATAGAAGGAAAATGGGTTTCATACCTTACAGTCATAGGGTTGTCAATGTATCTCATAATCAGAACTCGCCCAGATCTGGCTTACACAGTAGACACACTCAGCCACTTCAGCACCAAACCCAAACAAGTTCATTGGGAGGCAGCAAAATGTGTGCTACGATATGTTCAGGTCACCAAGGACATGGAACTCTGTTTTGATGGAACAGAACTTTCCACAGACATGGACTTCCATGGATACTCTGATGCTGGATGGTCCCAGGACCCAGATAACTCCCGTTCCACTTCCAATTTTGTTTTCATCAGCAATCATGGAGCCATACCCTGGTCCAGCAAGCAGCAAAGCATGGTAGCACTCTCTGCAATGGAATCAGAGTATATTGGACTCAGCAATGCTGGGCAACACTTGGCCTGGCTTCAAATCTTCTTTAATGAAATTGAACATTCTTAGAAAGCCTCCACAGAACTGTTCTGCAATAATCAAGTGGCCATCATCCTCTATCGTGATCTGCAGTTACCAGCATGGACCAAACATATCCAATGGAAGTATCATTTTGTCCGGGATGACATAGTTGGAAAAGGAGAAGCAGTAGTTCAGTATGTTTCCACCAAGGACATGGTGGTGGACATACTCACAAAGCCTCTTGCCAATGAGCCACATTGGAAGTTTGTTCGAGGCATGGGATTACAGCTACTCTCAAGTGGGAGTGACAAATAACAACAGTTTTGGGCATTTTGAGCATTCTGAGCTCAGAAACCCTATTCCAGAACCACTTCTGGAACTTTCCTACATCTTCCCATCTCAGAAGCATCAGAACCACTTCTGATACTTTCCTGCGCCTTCTGGTCTCAGAAGTACCAGAACTGCTTCCGGAATATTCCCGTGCTCTTTTAAACTTGGAAATACTGGAACCACTTCCGAAACTGTCTTGGAAGTCCTGGAACTGCCAGAAGTGTAATACTTTATTCTCTTAATCCTTATAACCTTCTTTCAGGGTTATCACAGCAATATTGTAGGTAACATAATACAAGTGTTCCTCCATCCATAGTATATATATACTTACACCTCACTTACAAGCACCTCAGTTTTTTCCATCCATCTTAGGCAGTGGCTGAGGTGAGTTCTCTTTTTATCTGGTTTTTATCACTAGCTAATGTACTACAGTATCGGGCAATTCCTGCCCTTCCTCAGACTTTGTTAGAATCGTATTTGTACATTTTGGATCAATGTTGTGCTTCCACCACAGCGCTCTACATCGTTGAAGTTTATTCATCTGGCATTTCCTGTTGAAGACAGTGATAGTGTGGGCCGCAGCCACTCTGTCTTCCCATTCATGTATGGTCAGTTCCATAAGTTTTATCTGAATGGTTCCTGATTTCCAATTAATCTCTGGATTTCAATCCTGGAGCCAGGGCAATCCTACTATGATGTCATCCTTGCCACAGTCAATAACAAGGAAGTTCTTGAGTTCAGTGGTTTCTCCAAGCTGCATTAGCACCGATGCTTGTTTTCATATCAGACTGTTTTTATTTGGTGACCTGTCGACATTGCTCGCCCATGGGGGAGTCTTGAGTTGTCCAGTGGGAATGTCACACACCACTACCATAGTATAGTCAATAAAACATTCAGTTGCCCTGGAGTTGATGAGGGCTTTTGTGTCAACACTTTTGAACACAGTGTGGTCAGGTGGGTAGAGGGTGATGGGAATAGTTATGGATTGCAAAGTACCACCTGACACAAATACTGAAGAACATCTATGAATAAAATTATTGACAGGGTATGACATTGACCCAATCCTGCCCTTCAAAAACCCTGGGTGGTTCCAGGAGTTTCGAGCCACGTGTCCTGGTTGGTTCCAGGTATCTCACATATTCCATTGCAGAAACCAGATGTAGTCTGTATACAGGGTCCACAGAAACTGTTGTTTACCATATGTGTTTTGGATGGGTCGGTTTTCATTCTGAGCGACATATTCCAGTTGGGTCCGGATATCTCATGTGCCCCTGCCCCTTTGCTCACCACTCTAATAACCTTGGTCAGTTTCAAGTGCCATGCCACTCTGATTGCATGTTTGACTGTGTTTCTTGTGGCGGTCTCTTGCAAAGAAGGTTGTGGTCCAAGCCCTGTTCCATAACCTCTGGGAGTAGCTGCTTCCACATCCAGCATTGATTGGACTTTATCATCTGTGTACATGCTAGGATAATGATCCTGGTCTTTCTCTGAGGTGGCATCTCAGAGCTCCACCAGCATGATAGTGGAGAACCTATTGTTCCATGGTCCAGATCGTACAGCCCTGGCTCATGGGGCTGCCCAGATCACTTCCTTTGGCACTCTTGGTAAGTGGCCGTTCTTACCTCAGCCATGGCTTGGTAGCCCTCCTCCTTGTCTGTGGACAAGCTGCCCTCCCTGAAAACAGTTTTGGGGATTTTAATAGCAGTGCCTTTCTCAGTGCTACCCATTGCTTCCAGATAAGCTAAGAGTTCATCATCTTCCTCCATTGTGGTGGTGGTGCATATCTGTTGTTGCGGGACTTGTAAGTAGGATGTGGGAGCATCCAGAAGATGTGGTTGGTGGGAATGTGTTGTCCAGTCGGTTCCGGATTCATGGTAATTGGGAGACCTACAGCCAATCTTGTGACAAATAAAACATTGATTTTTCCACATGTACTCAGCATGCTGAGTCAGCGATAGGCATATGGCATCTACATCTATTGTATACAGATCTCTTGCAGAGCATCAAGAGTGGGGTGCTGGGATATGAGCGACTCCTTTGCACAAGTCACCAATTCTCCTTAATTGTTGAGAGAACTGTCCTGCTTTCTTGATCCAATCCTGGTATGTCTCTGGGATCTTGTCACACAAGAGGTTCATCATGGCAAGGCAAGGGCTATGTTATATCTCTAAATTTCGCCAAAGTCCAACTCCAGCCAAACTCTGAATAAACCTCACACCAGATGCACCAGACTTCCACGGAGTTACATATACTCCAGACTTTGGTTCCTTTTACTATCTCCTTTTATTCTAGTCTCATTCTCGTTAACTTACATTATAGTTTGTATTGCCTCTCCAGCATTCATATTCCTCTGCCTTCCATGTTCTGTCTTACTCATCCTATGTACATCGCCTTCATATAGTGTACTCCCTCCATTCTTCTGGTCTGGAGTTACACTAGACCAGTAGTATATAAACTCTTGTATCTTCTGTACTTTACTTTATTATGAATATCAACAAAATTTCCTCCCTCTCAAGTCTGATCTCTCTCAATCTCCCTCTTCTATTCTCTTACTCTATCTCCTTTAAATACAAGGACACATGACTTGATAAGGGTATGACACATACATCCTGTGCCAACATCCTCACCCCCTCCATCTCCATCTCTATTCTCTGAACTCTCTGTCGATCTTTGCATTGAACCTCTGATCCTACCCCCTTTCTCCATTTTGGATCTCTGCCGGACTTGACCCGGAGGACCTGGACTTGACATTATATTTGTAATCAAACTTGTCAAGATCCCTACACATTATCATGTCGACTTGTACTTTCTGACCCTCCCATTCCACCGTGCTATACAGTAGACTGCCTTTGGCAACTTGCACATAGTTCCTGGAGAATTCATTAGCCTCACTCAACATGCTGCTCCTTCAGCATCCTTCCGATGGTGTGCCCATTCACCCCTCTCTACACTCACTCCACTTCCAGAAGACTGTTCCTTTGATGAATTCCGAGTTCTATCAGACAATGAAGATGACTTCTGGAGTGTTGACCACCCTGGAACTCCAGTCTCCGGACATAGTGGAGCATCAGCAGGAGGTGGTGGTGGCAGTGGTGATGGCAACGACCCTGACCCCTCAGATGATGGCTTGTCCTCTATCTCAACTTCAAACACTAAACACCTCTTTGAAAGTGATCATGGAAATGACAATGAAGCCAACAACGTCCCTTTAGTTTTCGAGCCTTCACTCAACTCGCAACCACTATCCGCAACATGACCCAACAAGGTCTTCGTCGCAAGAATATGTACCTCCAGTGACACAAGGTGGTGGTGATGGAATGGTGTCATTGCTGTTGACATACTAGTGGTGGTGGTGGTGACAGTGGTGATGACACAATGTCATCATTGATGAGGGGGTGCGGTGGTGACAGTGGTGGTGGTGGTGCAGCATTGTCTTGTCGCTGACATTTTGGTGGCATGCCGGGTGGTGTCACTGTGCTGTCATTGTTGTTGTTGATGAGGATGTGTGGTGGTGATGGTGGTGGTGGTGCAGCAGCATTGTTGTCATTGTTTTGGTGGCATGGGTGGTGCCACTGTGCCGTCAACAACAATGAGGGGATGTGGTGGTGGTGGTGGTGGTGGGGGTGGGGGTGTGGTGGTGGTGGTGATGGTGATGATGACAATGCAGTGTCATCATCATCGTCATTGATGAAGGGGTGTGGTGGTGATGGTGGTGAACTGTTTGAATGGTGGCATTGATACATCCAGCTCAAAAGTGTGTGGTTGAGGCATGAGGCAAGCAATTGGGCTTGAAAGGATGTGGTGCAGGTAGCCCTGTCATTGCCATTGTTGTGATGGTGATTCGCCGGTTCCATCATGGCATTGTGGGAATGGGTGTTTCCAATGCCATCACAGTGGTGTTGATATCGTCTGTGTGAAGCTGAACATTCAAAGCTAATTGAGACTCCCACAAGCAAGAGTAAACAAACTCATATGACTCTTTGTGGTAGATTTTGACAAGGTAAAACTTTGGCTCACCTGTTCATGCACACCATTCGTGCATGCTACCACCACCACTGTCCACCCACTGCCACTCTCGCCATGACCATGCAGGGGCAATGACCATCGACAATTTACCCAAATGGGAGTGCATCCTTGTCCTCTTGCTCATGCTCATCTCCTCTTGCCCACCCCGCTCATCCATTTCACCTTCCCTGCAAAGTGCACAATATGACAATGTGACATGAAGATACATTGATGTGACTCAGATGGCACAATGGCACAACAACATAACAATGCAACAAGATGACCATGGCACAACAACTTTCCTCCAACTCCAGTGCAGGGAAGCATACCAAGTTGGATTGGGAGAGACATGGTGTCAAGAGTGGTGGCACTCAAGAAGATGATCATAGTGGAGGCAGAGGCACTGAACGAAGCTGCCATTGCTGAGGTGGAAGGCTGAGAGTTATCATTTACAGATCAGATCACCATTGTACTATTTGCTTATTCAATTTTAGCTCATCTCGCTATACCACTATTGTGGGTACTATGTAGTGGTTGTTGTGAATGATAGACTATATAGTTAGTCTACTACTTCTGGTTGCTATGTACTAGTGTTATGTAGTAGAAGTGTGTACGAGCAGCACTACAGAGTGCTATGTAGTGCTACATCGAAACAGTTGTACTACAGCCATAATTTTTTTTTTCCAGATGTGGGAACAATAACAAGAAGGGTAACAACTCTTCTAAACCTGATTCTACTATTTTTTCAAAGCTCGGCAAAGATGGTAACCTCCTCCCAGAGGGGTGTCAGCACCACATTAAATTTAACCTTTGTCTTTTCTGTGGTGAGAGTGGTCACTCCGCCAAGGACTTCCCAAAGTCCACCCATCAGCAAACCCCTTAGATAATGTGCAGCACTGTATACTATGGTACAGCAAGTCACAGTTGTGACAGCATTACAGATAGATCCCCCTTTGTATAGCACTGGTACAGTATTGTACATAACAAAGTCTGAGGGAGGGCAGGAATTGCCCGATACTGTAGTACATTAGCTAGTGATAAAAACCAGATAAAAAGAGAACTCACCTCAGCCACTGCCTAAGATGGATGGAAAAAACTGAGGTGCTTGTAAGTGAGGTGTAAGTATATATATACTATGGATGGAGGAACACTTGTATTATGTTACCTACAATATTGCTGTGATAACCCTGAAAGAAGGTTATAAGGATTAAGAGAATAAAGTATTACACTTCTGGCAGTTCCAGGACTTCCAAGACAGTTTCGGAAGTGGTTCCAGTATTTCCAAGTTTAAAAGAGCACGGGAATATTCCGGAAGCAGTTCTGGTACTTCTGAGACCAGAAGGCGCAGGAAAGTATCAGAAGTGGTTCTGATGCTTCTGAGATGGGAAGATGTAGGAAAGTTCCAGAAGTGGTTCTGGAATAGGGTTTCTGAGCTCAGAATGCTCAAAATGCCCAAAACTGTTGTTATTTGTCACTCCCACTTGAGAGTAGCTGTAATCCCATGCCTCGAACAAACTTCCAATGTGGCTCATTGGCAAGAGGCTTTGTGAGTATGTCCACCACCATGTCCTTGGTGGAAACATACTGAACTACTGCTTCTCCTTTTCCAACTATGTCATCCCGGACAAAATGATACTTCCATTGGATATGTTTGGTCCATGCTGGTAACTGCAGATCACGATAGAGGATGATGGCCACTTGATTATTGCAGAACAGTTCTGTGGAGGCTTTCTAAGAATGTTCAATTTCATTAAAGAAGATTTGAAGCCAGGCCAAGTGTTGCCCAGCATTGCTGAGTCCAATATACTCTGATTCCATTGCAGAGAGTGCTACCATGCTTTGCTGCTTGCTGGACCAGGGTATGGCTCCATGATTGCTGATGAAAACAAAATTGGAAGTGGAACGGGAGTTATCTGGGTCCTGGGACCATCCAGCATCAGAGTATCCATGGAAGTCCATGTCTGTGGAAAGTTCTGTTCCATCAAAACAGAGTTCCATGTCCTTGGTGACCTGAACATATCGTAGCACACATTTTGCTGCCTCCCAATGAACTTGTTTGGGTTTGGTGCTGAAGTGGCTGAGTGTGTCTACTGTGTAAGCCAGATCTGGGCGAGTTCTGATTATGAGATACATTGACAACCCTATGACTGTAAGGTATGAAACCCATTTTCCTTCTATGATCATTTCTGGAATGGTCTGGTCATTGTTGGGGTCAATTGCAGGGAGCTAGAAGGTATGTGCCATAGAAGTCCATGCTGGTTTGCAAGTGGACATGCTGGTATGTTCCAGAACTGTCTAGGAATACTGTGACTAAGATAAGGATATTGTTCCAAGTTTCTGATTCTGTTTGAGTTCAATTCTGAGGATGAATTTGGCTTCCTCAAGGTCCCGCATTTTGAATGTGGCAGAAAGCTTTGCTTTTATGGAGTTCATGGATTTCCGAGTGGTGGCAGCTAGGAGTAGGTCATCAACATAGACAACCATGAAGCAGGTTTGGCCATCCTTCTGGAATATGTAGAGACATGTTTCTGCATCTAAATGGAAGAATCTGAGTTCTCCAAGTTTCCGGTCTAGAGTCTTGTTCCAAGTCCGGCCTGCTTGTTTGAGTCCATATAAGGAGTGTCAAAGTTTCCAACAGTGTCCAGGTTGGATCAGAACGCCTATTGGAGGTGACATGTAGAGGTCCTCTTGCAGTTCTCCATTGAGGTATGCTGTGGATACATCCATCTGGTCTAGCTCTAGGTCATGCTTGGCAGCTAAGGCAACTAGGATTTGGATGGAGTTGAGGTTGGCTACTGGAGCAAAAACTTCCTGATAATCCACTCCCTCCTTTTGTATAAAGCCACATGTGACAATCTGGAGTTTGTAGCATTCCACATTTCCAGACTGATCCCGTTTGATTCGAAATACAGGTTTGGAAGTAATTGGAGTGACTCCTTCTGGAATGTTAGCTGGAGGTGGGCCTAGAGCAGGAATAAGAACAGGAGCAGGGACAGGAGTGATTGGTGGGACAATGTTGGGAGCTGGAATAGGAGCTTCATGTAACCGGAGTTGGTCTAGGCGTTCCACAAGTTCATCAACACTGGGACTGGCAGAGCATTCCGGGATGTCTCCCACTGGTCCAGCATTTGGCTGATAGTCATCATCATCATCATCATCATCCTGCTCTAGAATTAAACCCTCCTACTGTCCCTCAACAGTGGGGGCATTCCATGGAGCGGATTCAGTACTGGAGATAGTTCTGGACTCATCGAAGGTGATGTGACGACTGGAGATGATTGTCCAACGCTCAATGTCAAGGACTTTGTAGGCTTGTTGTCCATGTGTGTACCCAATCATGATGCATTTCTTCCCATGTGATCAGAATTTTCCCCCCTGCTACTCCTTGGGTGTGTAGGCATAGGCTGGACATCCAAAGGGGTGGAAGAGAGTCAGATTGACATGGTGGTTGAAGAAAATCTGGTAGGGTACCTTTCCATCAAGTCTGGAAGTCGGACTGCATGCAGAAACATAGGCAGCAGTGGACATGGTGTCAGCCCAGAATGATTTTGAAAGTTTGGACTCTTTCAACATAGTGTTGGCCAGTGTGGCTAGTGTTTGATTCATTCGTTTAGCCAGACCATTTTGTTCCAGAGTGTATGGAGCAGAAGTTTCAAGGATTGTACCATCGGTCCAGAGTTGGTCTTGAAAGGCCTTGCTGGTATACTCTGTTCCACCATCACTTCGTACGAATTTGGTGTAGGACTGAGAGAAATCCTCCTGTTCAATTTCTGTTCACAGAAGAGTCTTAACATCTGATTTCCATTGATTGTAGATCTGGAGAGCCTCATTGTTGTGTTTCATGAAGTAGATCCAGGGAAAATGGCTGAAGTCATCGACAATGATCAGCCAAAATCGGTACCCTTCACGTGATTGTGGGGTTATAGAACCTCCAACATCGGTATGTACTAGCTCCAGTGGATGGGTGGTCCGACATTTCTCTTGGGCATGGAATGGAAGCTTCTTCATCTTCCCAAGTGTACATGCCTCACAGAATGTGGATGTTCCAGTAAGGGTATCAATTCCCTGGAGTTGTCCAGATTTGACCATGCTCTGGATCCTATCAATGGAAATGTGCCTCATTTGATGATGGAGAAGGTTCACATCAATGGCTGCATAGGTAGCTTCCTTTGGCTCACTTGGAGTAACCTTTGTATGATATAAGCCACCCTTATGTTTGGCAATCATAATGGTGTTCTGGTCCTTCTGGATGTAGCATGCATCGAAGGTCACTGGAAAGGTCATGGAAAGGTTTGTGGAGGCAAGTCGGTTCATGGAGATGAGTGAAAGGTGGAATTCTAGAATTAGGAGAACATTTGATAGGATTATTTCATAGTTCTTCCCAGAGACCTGTGAGATGAGTGATACTGTTTCAATTTCGATAGCATGTGCTTCTGAGTTGTTTCTGAGGGTTACCGGACGTGGTTGATTTGGTGAATGATACATTGGGAACCAGGACTGATGAGGAACCATGTGGCATGATGCTCCAGAATTCATGATCAGTGTGTTTCTC
>JBBPSJ010000285.1:0-27336 GCA_038093535.1 Boletus reticulatus
GAAAAAGAGTTTTGTACACCTCCCGCGCATGATCCCGTTCGCTGCCGAAAGTTTTCCTTAGTTACAGGTTCCACTGTCATGACGAGAATTTATGGTTCAGATGCAGTCCAGAGTTTGCCTTGGACTATAAAAAGATTGGTACTAGCTATGAATAAAACTACTTTTCTGCCCCATTTTGTCTGATCTCATATAAGGCATCGTTTGCCTTGCCTCTTCATTGTCTTTCTCTCCGTATCCGTATCTGTTGCCATCTGAGGCACGGACCTTTCGTATCCGTTCTCATCCATCCGGATTCACACCAGACAACCATTTACTGTGTCGGATAGTCTCGTCACTTCCCCTTCTACTATACCAACCTACTAGAACCCCTGGGACAAGTCTAACTCGCACCCACACTTACACCTTTCTGTCTCTCTTCATAGAGGACATGTTCACCCCATTTCTCATCACTTCAACTGGAGCCCACTGCGAGGGGTTCATCTAGGTTGTCTGGAAGGTCGCTATGACCGACACCCGAGCGCTTGGAGATTAACAACCTCCTCACTAACCTTCATTGTTTAGATATCTCATCCGACTCCGACCTTTTCATACCAGTTACTCCGGATCATGCTCACCACACGAACCTTTCTTCTTTTAACCGAGGCGCTACTGACCTACTGTTCATACCCAGGGGGTTTACACATTCTACCCCACTGCAGGTAGCTTCTTCTGCGCAGTACCGATCCCTGGACCTAAGCCCCCTGTCTCCCTCAACTCCCTCTCCGTCCACATCGTCATCCGACTCCTCGCCCTCTACCTCAGAATGTACCAAATCGAGTTCCTCCGCTTCCCTCTCCTTCCTTTTTGAGCCATCCACCAGCCCATACCTATCCGTCACCAATCCGTGTATAACCCTATCCACTCCGTCATCCCTCACCACAACAACTACCCTGTCATTCATCTCACTGAACCTGGTTATACCGAATCCGCTTCCGACCCCTACCAACCCGACATTGCCAATAAACCCTCTGCCACCACCACATCCAATAAACCCACCAATGGCTGCACCAATCCAGATGCCTCTACGAGGAACCCAGAACGCACCAAAGCAGCGTGGATCGACGAGAGCCAAAAAATACGGGCAGCAATCCGATACATGGCCTTAGATGAGGCAGAA
Source organism: Boletus reticulatus (assembly GCA_038093535.1). NCBI lineage: Eukaryota > Fungi > Basidiomycota > Agaricomycetes > Boletales > Boletaceae > Boletus > Boletus reticulatus. The sequence continues at coordinate 1,157 of JBBPSJ010000285.1, forward strand.
GTATGGCAAACCCTACTGGAAGCAACAGCCGTCCCAGCTGTCTGGGCAGATTTCATAGTAGCTGTAAAGAATATGTACCCTGGATGTGAGGGTATGGATCGATATAGTCACAGCAACGTACAATACCTGGTTCAGGACTACCAGCGCAAGACTATGCGTAGCCAAGACAACCTCGGAGAGTATACCCGAGCATTCTTAAAGATTACCATGGCATTGGTCGTGAACAACAAACTCACAGCAACAGAAAGAAATATGCTCTACCTTAATGGATTCCCCTACGCGCTCCAACAAAAGATCCAAGAGCGTCTCCTCATTGTTAAACAAGACATCCATCTGGATGACCCATATCCAATGGACGATGTCACTACTGTAGCCAAATTCCTCCTATTCGGATCTGCCTTTCAATCCTCGCTGCCACCCGCGTTTACACCTACCCCTCAACAACCAACCTTCAATGCGCCTCATCAACCCATGTTTGCGCCTACCCCTCAACAACCTGCGTTCATGCCTACTCCTCAACAGCCCGTGTTCAACCATGCCCCGCAACAGCCAACCTCATATCAACCCAACCGCCAGCCTACCGTGCCTATTCTACATATCATACAATCTGTCTCCCACTATCAAAGTTGAAGCTAACCAAGCTATCCATCTGCCGGCTCTGTGCAAATTCTATGCAGGGTTTGGTCACTATGAGAATGTGTCCGGTCTGCGTCGAATATCTGAACTCAGGAAAAGTCATCCGAGGAACCGATGGCAGGCTCTACTTGCCCGATGGTCTCGAGATACCATGAGTACCAGGGGGATGATGCTTTAAAGACGCAGTGGACCAATTTTTTACATCGCGGCAATCTGCCCAACCTTCTGCATCTATGTACGTCGTCTTCGACGACGATTAATACCTTTACAAGGGAATCACCCCCTCATATTACAGCAGGCATTCTGTCCACTTCATATCCAGAGACGTCCGTGGTTATGGACATCGATCTGTCTGCGTTTGCGTTCATAACGGAAGACTCGGATAGTGACGACAAACCTATGGTAACTAACCCAGACTTTCAGCCATACATTGCGCAAGCCAGGGCATCATTCCAGGCAGATAAAGCGACAAAGGACAAAGGTAAGAAAGTTCAGTTTGACAGCTTGCATATACCACCTTGGAAAAAGATGGATAGCAGAGCGGCTGCCGTCTCAGAAGAAATCCTCTCCCCACAGATACAGAAGGCTTTGCCGCCTGCACCACCAACATTGACGTCGACCCCAGCAACAACACAAAGGACGTCCGCAAAACCAGCATCCGTGCCACAGACCGACACAGGTCTGTCCCAACCCTCAACATCTGCTGCAGCATCCGGGTCAGGGATCCCTCGACCACCTCCAACCACGATTCCATCACGACCCAATCAAGTGACAGCCCCCACAACGCAGTATAGGTATTTGTTCCCTTTAGAAGATGACTCAGCGCCACGATGAGTCCTGGATCAGGTACTAGACAGCAGTGTTCTGGTACCTGTGAAAGAGCTGTTTACCGTCTCACCCAAGTTCCGGAAGCAATTCCGTGATCTTACAACCACAAAACGAGTAACTCATACCTCCTCTCACTCCGTACAGATTAATGAGCTTGCCGGACGTGACCCATCTGCTGATGAACGAGACTACGGTGATCAGGTACACAAGAACGATGAAGGTCTCATTGTTGCTCATCACAGCCTGCCACTAAGAGCAATGGAAGCGAAGGTTGGTGGTACCAGATGCACTCTCCAAGGCGTTCTGGATTCTGGATCCGAGATCGTCGGTATGCCAAAATGCATATGGGAGGAAATCGGGTTACCAATCCAGTCAGACCACACGATGAAGATGTCGTCAGCAAACACTAGTGTCGATGCGATGCTTGGTGTGCTCAAGAACCTCGCGCTAGACTTTGGCGCAGGGGAAGTCATGGTACAAGTGCAGGTACTTGCACGAGCTAACTTTGATCTCCTGTTGGGACGACCATTTCACTGTCTCATGAGCGCTACTACTGAGGACTTTCCAGATGGTTCACAGACAATCACTCTCCATGATCCCAATACGGGTAAACAGTTCACGCTACCGACCTGCTGTAATGCACAGCATAGTGTTAATGTAGCGTGCTGCAATACGGGGCGAAGAACGTGTGAGGAATAGACAAGGAGTGTCGCTCAAGTATATGCCAAGCTTCGAGACAATGCAAAGCCTAGGCAGGTCTCTTCTATCCACAGGTACCTGAGAGGCTCTCTGGGACTCAAAGGTGGTGGACTAGAAACAACACTGATATTGCATAGAACTAGCTGGGGAATTACAGGAGTGGTACGACAAGTATTTATATGGTAGGCCCCTAATCTAGATGAAGGATATAAATGGATGCGCAGCATCTGCAGTCCAAAGGCTATGTGTGCGCAGTAAGGCGCAGTCACAAGGCGAGGAGTGTGCAGCACGAATCAATGAAATATAAAGGAGGCGATGCCACAGCCATGAAGTCTGAACAAGGGGCTGTGGTGGAGACGGAACGGAAGTCTATATATGGTATAGGCGGGGTGCTGTGTGAGATGGAAAGAGAGAGAGAGAGAGAGGTATCTGGTAGTACATGTGGAGGATGACTCCACTATAAATACAGCCGCGTACAGCGAGAGAATGAGTCTAGAGACGAGTGAACGAGAAAGTGTAATGAAAAAGTGGTACCCCCTTCGTACAGTCGAAGCACCTGCAAGACCCCAAATTAATCTACCTCGTCCCCTTCATTGACCTCGTAATCCATAGGATCGAAGTCGTCAAGAGGATTCCGACAAGTAGGGCAATTTTTGTCAGAATGACCGAGTCCTCCACAAAGGAGGCAGCAGCAGCGAGGGCACCAGGCCTGGATGTGGCCGGGAGCAGTGGTGTGGCAGAGAGGACATTCATAGTATGAACAGTGGGCACGAATATGTCCTCGTTGGTTGCAGGTGAAGCAACGAGTGAGAGTGGGGGGAGCGGGGGTTGGCGGAAGGAGAGGAGAAGGAAAACGGTCTACGTCGATGGGGTTTGACGAGGATCCTGCCATCGGCGAGGGCATCGCAAAGAAGTCCTTGTCATACCGACTGGAGGAGGGGAATGGAGTTGCCTGTCTCTGCTTTCCTCAATTTCCCGAAGAATGTTTGCCCAGAGCTCGTGCTGCAGAGCTGGGTAATCTGAATGAAACCTTTCCACCACGCCATTGGACATTATGAGTATGGCTGGAGGGTGTTGGAGTGGTGGGATGTTCTCGAGTGGGAAGAATGTTGTCGGGCTCTGGAGTCCCAGATCCGACAAGGGGGATTGTGGAGAGGAAGGCAAGGACATTGGCGTGGTCTCAGAAGATGGGAACCTCATCTCTGGGACAAGGATTGCCGGAAGATCCTCCAGAAGGGCCAGTACTTCTGGCTCAGGAAGGTGGTCGAGTTGCGGGAGTCGCCGGAGGCGGAACAGGGAGTGGTTCTGTGAATGCGGAGTGGGTGGACGAGGTTGGGGATCTGGGGGTGACGGTGGAGTCATCATCCCCGACGGGGACGGGCTGGTAGCTATGGGACGCAGGGTAATCCCTGGCCCAAGTATCCCAATCCCATGGGTGGTTGGGATGTTCGTCCAAGTAGTATTGCCTGAGGGCGGCGGGTAGTGTGTTGACCATGGGTCGTAGTATGTGCATGAACAGGGGAGAGGGAAGTCTGCGAAGGATGTCGTCGAATCCATGGTCATGGAGGGTGTCCAGGACAGTGTCTCAGGAGGCATGGATGGCCTGCCCCATAGCTGCGGTGTAGACAGGCAGGGTCCCATCTGGAAAGAGTTGAGCATGGATGGTGCGAGCAGTGGCGTATGTGTGGAAGATGACCACCAAAGATTTGAGTACCAGTCTATCCTGGAAAGTGGGGATGGACAGAATGGCAAGGGCAGCAGCAGGGTTCTCAAGGACAGAGGCATAGAGAATGCGTCGGGACTGGTCTGGGAGGCGGTGAATGCGAATGGGATACTGGCCATTGAGTGATGCGTTCGACATAAGCAGTTTGGTAAGAATGGCAGCGAGTGTAGAGGAGCAGCAGCTCAACTCAAAGGTAGGCGGATGATGGGAGTTAGGATGAAGGGAAGGCGACAGGATCCCTGGTTTTATATTCTTTTAGGAGGTCTACAGCATGTCCAAGATTGGACTCAGGTTTCCAGGTGTTTTCGGAGGATGGGTATCCTTTCCACGAAACAAGGTAGTGGCGGTGGCGAGTGGAGCCCCGATGGGTAAGGATTTGATCTATTTCCAATTCCTCTTCTCCATCTATTGTGTCCAGCGGAAGCGGAACAAATCTGGGTCCGTGTTCCACAGTCTCCCTATATGAGGTGAGAAGGGAAGCATGGAAGGCGTTATGGATTTTCCAAGTGTGCAGCAAGTGGAGTTTGTACGAGACAGGTGATATTACCTGCGAGATTTCAAATGGGCCTTCACGGCGTGGTGCGAGTTTGTGAGAGGGGTAACAGAGTCTCAGGTTGCGGCCCTTGAGCCACACCTTATCTCCGACCTTCCAGGGTTTGAATTTTGATGTAACACGTTCCTTCATATAGTATTGGGCTTTTTCATGGGCAGTGTGTGCTTCTAATCGGGCCTCACCGAGGTCACTGAGGCGTTTTTCTAAGGCAGGGAGGAAGGTTGTTTTTCCTATATTGGGATAAGCCCTCGGCTCATAGCCCATCATTAATGAAAACGGGGTCTTTCCTGTTACAGAATGGATGGAGGAGTTGTGGCAATACTCCGCCATTGGCAAAAGATCCGACCATCGGGTGGCGTCGCCTTGACAAAAGATCCGAAGATAAGTCTCTAGCTCCTGATTGACCCATTCCGTTTCTCTGTCCGTTTGCGGATGGTATGTGGAGGAAAGGAGCGGATCATAATCCAAGAGTCTAGCCAGTTCCAGGGCAAAGGCCGAGGCGAACTGCGGACCATGGTCCGAGATGATCTTGTCGTGTAGCCCGAAGCGAGGGAAAATCTTCTCAAAGAAGAGCTGCGCGACCCTGCAGGTGTCCGCACTCTTATGAGTTGGGGTGAAAATTACCCCCTTTGTAAGCCCATGGTCGACCACAACCATGACTGAATCATAACCATTGGATGGCGGCAAGTCTATGATGAGATCAACCGAAAGAGTGGAGAAGGGGCGAGTGGAAGCGACCGGAAGAGGGGTGAGTGGCAGGACAGTGGGGTGGGTGTTGACTTTGTTGGCTTGGCAGATGGCACATCCTTGAACGAATCGTCGGACAAATGCCATCAGACCTGGCCACCAATAGAGACACGTAGGCCTGATCCTTGAAATAAAGTAGTCCTTCGTCGAATCACCAGTCATGCACCGAGGAGCGGGGTATTCCCAAAGCACCCTTGTGCAACTTACATAACTGGTCGATGATGAAGGAATCGTCGGAGGTTGACCGCTCGATGGCAGTCCGGAGGTCGAGGTCGATCCTCTTCAAAAATAGCTCTCCTGGAAGTTGGGTAACTTCAGTGTTGTTGACTGAAGTATCCAGGGCGTCCTTCCGTGAAAGAGTGTCTGCTGGGCCCATATTGGCACCGGGTACATGTTGGAACAGGAGGTTGTAGTCCTGTAATGTTAATAGCCATCTTGCTTGCCACCAAGATAGCTTCCTTGGGTCTTTAAAATAACACAGATTTTTGTGGTCTGTGAGCACAGTGACGGGCCAGTCAGTTCCGGTGAGGTAATGGCACCACTCTTCGAGTGCGCGTATGACGGCGAGTAATTCTCAGTCATAGATGTCGTAGTTTCATTCCGCCGGAGAGAACGTTCACGAGATGTAGCAGCAAGGGTGTAAGTCACCGTTGGCGTCCTTCTGCATCAGCATGCCCCCTGTGGCTGTGAGGGAAGTGTCTGTCATGACGAAAAATGGTTTGGTGTTGTCCGGCATTGCGAGTACGGGTTTAGAGGTGAAGGCCTGACGGAGGAGGTCAAAAGCCTGTTGTTGCACGTGTGTCCAGGACCACGGCTGCCCTGTCTGTGTCAAATCCAAGATCAGCCTGGCAATTTCCGAGAAATTCAGAATGAACTTGCAGTAAAAGTTGCAGAACCCTATAAATGAGCGGACTGCATGAACCAATGTAGGTGGTTCCCAGGTAGCAATTGCCGAGAGCTTGGTAGGGTCCATCACAATGATACCCTCTTGGATGACCATCCCTAGGAATTCAACCGAGGATGCGTCAAACATATATTTTTCCAGTTTGAGGCCGAGATGGTTTTCTCGTAACCATTCCAGAACTTGCCTTGTTCTGTTGTGATGTTCAGTAAGATCCCTGGAATGGATCAACATATCATCCATGTAGATGATCAACCATCCTTCCGCTACCATGTCCTTGAAAATGAAGTCCATGAACGACTGAAAAGTCGCAGGACTGTTGCAAAGGCCGAAAAACATGACGAGAGGCTCGAAGAGGCCGAAGGGCGTGATGAATGCCGCCTTCCAGGCATCTTTAGTCTTGATATGGACGTTGTTATAGCCCCAGCGAATGTCCATCTTCATGAAGTAACAAGATCCCTTGAGCTGATCCATCAAGTCTTCAATGAGCGGGAGAGGGTAAGCATTCTTGATGGTATGCTCATTGAGATAGCGGTAATCTTGGCAAGGGCGAAGATTACCATCCTTCTTTGAAACGAAGAAGAACGGGGAAGCCATAGGGGAATTCGATGGGCAAATACATCTGGCTTTCAAGTGTTCATCAATGAAATCTTTACATGCCTCTCACTCCTTAGGGTTAAGCAGGTAGGCCTTGGCAACCTTGGGTAGGTGTCTTCCCATATACGCATGTGCTCCTGTATGGTTGGTTCCGTATCTTGGATGTGGACAGTCCTGGATTCCCAGTTAATCTCTGGATTTCTGTCCCAGAGCCAGGGCAATCCCAGTATTATGTCATCCTTGCCACAATCAATAACAAGGAAGTTTTGGAGTTCGGTAGTTTCTCCGAGGTGAATTATGACCGATGCCTGTTTTCGTATTAGACCGTTTTTGTTAGGTGATTCGTCGATGTTGCTCGCCTGCAGGGGAGTCTTGAGTCGTGTAGTGGGAATGTCGCACACCACTACCGTAGCATAGTCGATAAAACATCCAGTTGCCCCGGAGTCGATGAGGGCTTTTGTGTCAATGCTTTTGAATGCAGTGTGGTCAGGTGGGTAGATGGTGATGGGAATAGATATGGATTGTGAAGTACCACCTGACACAAACACTGGAGACAATCTATGTGAAAAAGAATTATTGGCAGGGTATGATGTTGACCCAATCCTGCCCTTCAAAAACCCTGGTTGGTTCCAGGAGTTTCGAGCCACATGTCCTGGTTGGTTCCAAGTATCTCACATGCTCCTTCGCAGAAACCAGACATAGTTTGTATGTGGGTTCCACAGCAACCGTCGAACGATGTATGTGGTTTGGCTGGGTCGGCTCCCAGTCCGAGCGACATGTTCCAGTCAGTTCCGGATATCGCATGTGCCCCTGCCCCTTCACTCACCACTCTAATGATCTTGGTCAGTTCCAAGTATTGTGCCACTCTGATTCTGTGTTTGATTGTGTTTCTCATGGTGGTCTCTTGCGAAGAAGGTTGCGGTCCAAGCCCTGTCCCTTGACCCGTGGGAGTAGCTGCGTCCACGTCCAGCATTGATTGGACATCATCATATGCGTACGTGCCAGGATAATGATCCTGGTCTTTCTCTGAGGTGGCGTCCCAGAGCTCTGCCGGCGCAATAGCAGAGAACCTATTGTTCCATGGTCCAGATCGTACAGCCCTGGCTCGTGGTGCTGCCCAGATCGCTTCCTTTTGGCGCTCTTGGTAAGTGGCCGTTCTTACCTCAGCCATGGCTTGGTAGCCAGCCTCCTCGTCATCGGACAAGCTGCCCTTCCCGAAAGCAGTTTTGAGGATCTTTATTGCGGTGGCTCTGTCAATGCTACCCATGGTCTCGAGGTATGCAAACAGGTCATCATCTTCCTCCGTTGTGGTGGTGGTTCATGCCCGTCGTTGTGGGACTTTGTAAGTAGGACGTGTGGTGCATCCGGAAGATGTGGTCGGGTGGGGATGTGTTGTCCGGTCGGTTCCGGATCTGTAGTGGTTGAAAGACCTACAGCGAACCTTGTGACAAGTGAAACATTGATTTTTCCACAGGTACTCAGTGTGCTGAGTCAGTGATAGACGCACAGCATCTACGTCCATCACATACGGGTTCTTGTGCGATTGAGAAGAGGGAGCTGGTATGTGTGGCACTCCCTTTCGTAAATCTCCAATCCTCCGCAGCTGTTGGGAGAACTGGCCCGCTTTCTTTATCCAATCCTTGTAGTACTCCGGGATCTTGTCACACAAGAGAATCATCGTTGCAAGTTTAGGACTGAGGCCATGGATGAACCATTCCATGAGGGCATGCTTGTCGGTGATACTGGACTTCTCAGCGAGAAGTTGGAATTGTGAAGCGTAGGTGGTGAACCCATCACTCCATGTTCCTTCGGTATCCTTTCCAGCATTTTGACGGAGTTTGGAAAGGTCGATCCTAGCCTTGGCAGCTACGTCGTAGGGGGAGAAAGCAGTCTCAAAAGCTTCCTTAATCTTGTTGAAGGTCTTTTCTGCACCGTCGATAGATGGGTTTGCAAGCTTCCTCAGCCATCCTTCAGTGAATGTCTTTCCATGGCCCTTGCTTATCTTGTTGAGGAAAGTAAGGGACTTAGTTGTGTCCGTGAATAGAGCATGATTGATGGTGAAGTATGCATTCATCGAGAGGAGCCATCTGTTGGCGTCCTCTGCCTCCCCGGAAAAGCCGGTCTTTATTTCTGATACCATTTCATCTTCTAGAGCCGGGTCACAGTCAATGTCCTGCATGGTCGGTTCCGGGTCAGGGTCATGAAATACAAGAGGAGGGTCCTTGTCAGGGACAATGGGAGAGTTGGGCGGAGGTGGAGGGGGAAGTGCAGCAGCTAATTCAGAGACGGAAGGAAGAGCGTCCGAGTTTCGTCCCACAGCCATGAAGTCTGAACAAGGGGCTGTGGTAGAGATGGAACGGAAGTCTATATATGGTATAGGTGGGGTGCTGTGTGAGACGGAAAGAGAGAGAGAGAGAGAGAGACGTATCTGGTAGTACATGCGGAGGATGACTCCACTATGAATACAGCCACGTACAACAAGAGAATGAGTCTAGAGACGAGTGAACGAGAAAGTGTAATGAAAAAGTGGTACCCCCTTCGTAGACCATAACACCCCCTCATGGTCAGAAGGTTGTCCTCTTGTCGCGAGAATAAGCAGTGCAATGGACATCAGTCCATAGTCGAAATGGGCTTTTAGCTCTTGATGATCCGTCTAATGACCAGGGAGATTTTGATAACCTTTTTGATGGTACTGACTCCGACTCTGTTTCCAATGATCTTCTGCTCCAATCCAATATGACGGACATGGATTCCACTGGTATGCCTGATCTAGCGAAATGGGCATCCGACGATGACTCTGATACCGAATCCGATAACATTCCTATTCATCCAAGCCACGACAAACCTTCATACACTTCCCTTGTCTCTTCTTCTACATATACGTGTTTTCCGCTTGAGGCTCCACCCACTTATACTCGTTTACCTGCACTTTCTATCGGACCTCTTCTTCCATCCACTGAGTACTTGTTTCTCTCTTCCACGCAGGTTAAACTCAATGCAGACGTTGCTTCGGCCCTCATGTCTGTTTATTCTTATGACTCTATTCGGCACGAACTGGTTTACAAGCCAGTTGCGAAGAAAGTCCGATCCGTCATTGCTCCCATGGACGAGGAGTACTGGATTATATGGATGCTTCTGGATGATCCACTTGCCAGACTTTCTCCTTTACCTACTGTTACGGTCTACGAAGGGGGTACACTTTTTCCTCGTTCTTCTTCCTTGTCCTCGTCTTCCATTTCTCTACAGACTCGTCCTTTCATCGTACGCGGTTGTATTCGTAGTGGAGTCGTCCTCCACGACTATCAGATACGCTCTCTCGATCTCTCTTTCCCTTTGGCTCACACGGCGCCCCGCCCATACCATATTAGGACTTCCGTTCCGTCTCCGCCACTGTCACCTTATTCAGACTTCGTAAGGCAGTGGCATAGCCTCTATTTTTATATTCGCTATTTGCTATTTCGTGCTGCGCACTCATAGCCTCTTGCTGCGGATAGCTGCGCATTCAACTGCGCTTTGCTGCGGATGCTGCGCACCCCATTTATACCTTTCATCTAGATTAGGGGCCTACCGTATAAATACTTGTCATCTCTCCATGTATTTTCCCTAAGCTAGTTCTACGCAATACCAGCGTTGTTTCTACGCCTCACTTCCTCTGAGTTCCAGTGAGTCCCTAGGATACCTGGAATAGGAGAGACCCGCCTAGGCTTCGCATCATCTCAAAGCTCGGCACTCGTCCTTGAGTTGAACTCCTCGCTACCTCGCTTGTTTCTTCGACCCGTATCGCAGCACGCTACGTCAAGACTACGCTGTGCGTTACAAAAGAACTAGCTTTTCCCCTTGTCCCTACTTTTACGTAGAGGACATTCCCCCATTCCGACATTTCCCGAATCGGCAGATTCAGAGCGCCTTCAGATTCCCTGCCACCCTCTCCACCCACCGTGTCTTCTCCTTCCCCGCGCCCCCGTATCCACCTTCTTCCTGACGGACATCCGTTTCACGTTGTCTTACCTGACCGATTCTCCTCTCCGGATCGAATCGCTCATTATAGACAAGTCCAACAGCAATTAGCGGATCTTAACAGGAGCCAAGGAAGAGACTCGGACGCTCTCCCTTCTACCTCTGAATTAGCTGCCCCTTCCCCCCCCGACATCGTTCCTAGCGAGGAACCTCCTCTTGTTTTTCACGACCCTGACCCGGAACCGACCGCGCAGGAGGACATTGACATTGACCCGGCTCTAGAAGACGAAATGGTTTCAGAAATAAAGGCCGGCCTTCCCGAGGACTTTTCCGGGGAGGCAGAGGATGCCAACAGATGGCTCCTCTCGATGAACGCGTACTTCACCATCAACAAAGCACTCTTTACCGACACAACAAAGTCCCTTACTTTCCTCAACAAGATTAGTAAGGGCCGGGGAAAGACATTTGCTGAAGGATGGTTGATGAAGCTCGCAAACTCGGCTATCGCCGACAGTGAAAAGACCTTCGACAAGATTAAAGAAGCTTTTGAGACCGCCTTTTCCCCCTACGATGTAGCAGCCAAGGCAAGGATAGACCTTTCCAAACTCCGTCAAACTGCTGGAAAGGATACCGAGGGAGCGTGGAGCGATGGGTTCACCACCTACGCTTCACAATTCCAACTTCTCGCCGAGAAGTCAGGTATCACTGACAAGCACGCTCTTGTGGAGTGGTTTATCCATGGCCTCAGCCCCAGACTTGCCACGATGATCCTCTCGTGCGACAAGATTCCCGACAGCTACCAGGACTGGATAAAGAAGGCGGGCCAATTCTCCCAACAACTGAGGAGGATTGGGGACTTACGAAAGGGAGTGCCACACATACCGGCTCCCTCTCCTCGATCGCATAGAGACCCGTACGCGATGGACGTAGATGCCGTGCGTCTATCGCCGACTCAGCGCGCTGAGTATATGCGGAAGAATCAATGCTTCATTTGTCACAAGGTTGGCTGTAGGTCTTCCAACCACACGGGATCCAGAACCGACCGGACCATACGTCCCCGCCCGACCACATCCTCCGGACGCACCGCACGTCCTACTTACAAAGTCCTGCAACGACGGGCACGGACCACCACCACAATGGAGGAGGATGATGAACTCTCGGCTTACCTCGAAGAAATGGGGAGCATCGAGAAAGGCGCCGCAATAAAGATCCTCAAAACTGCTTTCGGGGAGGGCAGCTCGTCCGCGGACGAAGAGGCTGGCTACCAGGCCATGGCTGAGGTAAGAACGGCCACTTACCAAGAGTGCCAAAAGGAAGCGATCAGGGCAGCACCACGAGCCAGGGCTGTACGATCTGGACCATGGAACAATAGGTTCTCCGCTATCGCGCCGGCGGAGCTCTGGGACGCCACCTCAGAGAAAGCCCAGGATAATTATCCTGGCACGTACCCATATGATGATGTCCAATCATTGGTGGACGCGGACGCAGCTACCCCCACGGGTCAAGGGACGGGGCTTGGACCACAACCTTCTTCACAAGAAACTGCTCTGAGAAACACAGTCAAACATGGAATCAGAGTGGCACGAGCAGGAGTGAGTGAAGAGGCAGGGGCACTTGCGATATCTGGAACCGACCGGAACAAGTCGCTCGGACGTGGAGCCGACCACGCCAAACCACAAACGTCAAAGAACGGTTTCTGTGGAGCCCGCATACAGACTACGTCTGGTTTCTGCGAAGGAGCATGTGAGATACCTGGACCCGACCAGGACACGTGGCTCGGAACACCTGGAACAGACCAGGGTTTTTAAAGGGCAGGGATGGGTCAACGTCATCTCTAGCCAATAATTTTTCTCATAGGTTATCTCCAGTGTTTGTATCAGGTGGTGCTTCGCAATCCATATCTATTCCTGTCACCCTCTACCCACCTGATCGCACTGTGTTCAAAAGCGTTGACACAAAAGCCCTTATCGACTCCGGGGCAACAGGTTGCTTTATCGACTATGCTACGGTAGTGGCGTGCGACATTCCCACTACACGACTCAAGACTCCCCTGCGGGCGAGCAACGTTGATGGAACTCCCAACAAAAACGGCCTGATCAGAAAACAGGCAAGAGTAGTGATGAAACTCGGGGAAACATAGAGACCCGTGATTTCCTTGTTATTGACTGTGGCAAGGATGACATCATACTAGGACTCCCTTGGCTCCGGGACGTAAACCCGACCATAAACTGGGAGAGAGGAGCGGTTTGGATTAAAGAGGCGGAATCGACCGTCACCAGCCGCGAAGACGAAGTGGCTGCGGCCTATACTATCAACGTCTTCAATAAGAAATGCCAGATCACCAAATTACACAAACGCAACGCTCTGTGGTGGAAGCAACGCGTCGACCCGCCGAAATGTGACCTGATGGTACCTGACGTGGATCCGACCACGCAGCGGGAGGACATGCCGGAGCTCATACACTGTGAGGAGGATGAAGAAAACAAGCTAGACGGACGCTCCATTAAGAAAACCACGATATCGACGTCTCTAGCCCAAGGGGCAGAGAAAACCAAGAAGGAACTCCCGCGGGACTTCCAAGACTTCGAGGACGTCTTCCAGAAGAAAGACGACGGTCCCCTTCCGCCTTACCAGTCGTTCGATCACGGCATAGATCTAGACGACTCATTCACACCAAAGGTTGCCAAGGCCTACCCGCTTAACCCTAAGGAGCGAGAGGCATGTAAAGATTTCATTGATGAACACTTGAAGGCTGGACGTATTCGCCCATCGAATTCCCCCATGGCTTCCCCGTTCTTCTTCGTCTCAAAGAAGAATGGTAATCTTCGCCCTTGCCAAGATTACCGGTATCTCAACGAGCATACCATCAAGAATGCGTACCCTCTCCTGCTCATTGGGGACTTGATGGATCAGCTCAAGGGATCTCGCTACTTCACGAAGATGGATATTCGCTGGGGCTATAATAACGTCCGGATCAAGACTAAAGACGCCTGGAAGGCGGCGTTCATTACGCCCTTCGGCCTCTTCGAGCCTCTCGTCATGTTTTTCGGCCTGTGCAACAGTCCTGCGACCTTTCAGTCGTTCATGGACTTCATATTCAAAGATATGGTGGCGGAAGGATGGTTAATCATCTACATGGATGATATGTTGATCCACTCTAGGGATCTTAAGGAACATCACCAACGAACGAGGCGAGTTCTAGAGCGGTTACGAGACAACCGTCTCGGCCTCAAGTTAGAAAAATGTATGTTCGACGCATCCTCGGTTGAATTCCTAGGGATGGTCGTCCAAGAGGGTATCATCGCAATGGACCCTAACAAGTTATCGGCAATCGCCACCTGGGAACCACCTACTTCGGTTCGTGCAGTCCGCTCGTTCATAGGGTTCTGCAACTTTTACCGCAAGTTTATTCCGAACTTCTCGGAAATTGCTAGGCCGATCTTGGATTTGACGAAGAAAGGGCAGCCGTGGTCCTGGATGCACGAGCAACAGAAGGCGTTCGACCTCCTCTGGGCGGCCTTCACATCGAAACCCGTACTCGCAATGCCGGATACATCAAAAGACTTTTACGTCATGACAGACGCCTCACTCACAGCGACCGGGGGCGTGCTGATGCAGAAGGATGGTAACGGAGACTTACACCCTTGCTGCTACATATCCCAGACGTTCTCACCAGTGGAACGTAATTACGACATATATGACAGGGAACTACTGGCTGTCATCCGTGCACTCGAGGAGTGGCGGCACTACCTTACCAGCACCGGCCGACCCGTAACTGTGCTCACAGACCACAAGAATCTGTGCTACTTCAAGGACCCCAGGAAGCTCTCTAGGCGGCAAGCTAGATGGATGCTTACGCTACAGGACTATGACCTCCTGTTCCAACATGTACCGGGCGCCAACATGGGCCCCGCGGACGCTCTCTCGCGCAAGGATGATATGGACACTTCGGGCGACAACGCCGAAGTGACCTTGTTGCCAGGGGAGCTATTTTTGAAAAGAATCGACCTCGACCTCCAAGAGGCCATCGTCACATCCACTGCGGTGGATGGCTTTGTCATTGACCAGCTGCGCAAACTTCACGAGGGTACACCGGGAATTCCCCGTTCCTCGATTCACGATTGGCGGTATGACGATGGTTTGCTCTATTTTAAGGATCGGGCTTATGTGCCTGAGGGCCACCGGAACGACCTCCTCCACGTTCTCCATGATTCGCCTGCGGGTGGTCATGGCGGTTACTACCGAACCGTTAATGCGGTACAACGTGACTATTGGTGGCCAGGTCTGACGGCTTACGTCCGACGCTTCATCCAAGGATGTGCCGTCTGCCAGGCTAACAAAGTCAACACCCATCCCACCGTCCCTCCTCTCACCCCTCTTCCGGTCGCCTCCACTCGCCCTTTCGCAACACTTTCGGTCGATCTCATTACGGACTTGCCGCCGTCCAACGGATATGATTCAGTCATGGTCGTGGTCGACCATGGGCTTACAAAGGGGGTGATTTTCACTCCAACTCACAAGAGTGCGGACGCCTGCGGGGTCGCGCAGCTCTTTTTCGAAAAGATTTTCCCACGATTTGGCCTCCACGATAAGATAATCTCTGACCGCGGTCCGCAGTTCGCCTCGGCATTCGCCCTGGAACTGGCGAGACTCCTGGATTACGATCCCCTTCTTTCTTCCGCATACCATCCGCAAACCGACGGAGAAATGGAACGGGTCAATCAGGAGCTAGAGACGTATCTTCGGATCTTTTGCCAAGGGGACGCCACCCGATGGTCGGACCTCTTACCAATGGTGGAGTATTGTCATAACTCCTCCGTGCATTCGGTAACAGGAAAGACACCATTTTCATTGATGATGGGGTACGAGCCGAGGGCCTACCCAAGCTTAGGAAAAACTACCTTCCTCCCCGCACTAGAAAAGCGCCTTGGAGACCTCGATGAGGCTCGCAAGGAAGCCACCGCCGCCCACGAAAAGGCACAACGATACATGAGGGAACGCGTTTCCTCCCGCTTTAAACCATGGAGGGTCGGAGATAAGGTATGGCTCGAGGGCTGTAACCTGAGACTTCGATACCCATCTCAGAAACTTGCACCGCGCCGCGAAGGCCCCTTTGAAATCACACAGGTAATATCACCTGTTTCGTACAAACTGCGACTCCCACGAACGTGGAAAATCCACAACGCCTTCCACGCCTCCCTTCTCACCCCATATAGAGAGACTGCGGAACACGGAGCAAATTTTGTTCCGCTTCCGCCAGATCTCATTGACGGAGAAGAGGAGTTTGAAATTGAACAGATCTTAGCCCATCGGGGCTCCGCACGCCGCCGCCATTATCTCGTCTCGTGGAAAGGATACCCATCCTCCGAGAATACCTGGGAACCAGAGTCCAACCTTGGACACGCCGTCACCCTACTTGAGGAGTATAAAGGCAGGGACCCCCTGGCCTTTCTCCATCTTCATAACTCCCACCAGTCGTCACCATCGAGTCGAGCCGCCGCTCCTCCTTCCTACCTAACAGAAATCCCTCTTGATGTCCCACTCGCTCAATGTCGCAGTACCCCTTCGACTCCACAGACTCCCCATCGTATCGCGCCGCATCCTCTACGCTTCCATACTCGAGAGTCCCGCCGCTGCCATCGCCATACCCTCAGTACCCGCTTTCAGAGATGTTCCGATACTCAAATCTTTGGTGGTCATCTTTCACACATACACCACAGCCCGAACCGTCCACGCCCAGCTCTTCCCAGATGGGACCTTGCCTGTCTACACCGCCGCCATGGGACAGGCCATCCACGCCTCCAGAGAGGCAATCCTTGACGCCTGTGCCGACCATGGATTCGACGATGTCATTCGCGGACTCCCCGGCGCTATGTACATGCACATATTGCGTCCAATCGTCCACTCCCTACCTACACACCTCCAACGATACTACTTGGATGACCGCCCAAACCACCCCTGGGACAACGACCCCTGGGCAAGAGAGCACAGCCGAGGAAATGGGTATTCCCCCGTTCCAATCTGGGACGATGATTCCACCATCGCCCCCGCCACTACCCGTTCGTCCTCCCCGTCCTCCCACTCCTCATCCACAATTCCACTACTCTGTGCGTCCCCTTCTGAGGTCTCTCGCTCACCTTCCCGAAGCGGAAGTGTTGGAGTTGTTGGAGGAACTGGCGACCCTTCTGTTCCCGGTGCCGCTCTATCCGACGTCCTCTCCTTCCTCTCCTCCGTCCCACTCCGACCTCGGGGAACCCCTACCCCCGAACCTTCCAACGTACTCCCCGCTCGAGAATATCCCTCCACTCCAACTCCCACTCGAAGGACTGCTCGTAATCTCCAACGGAGTTACCGAACAGTTCCATACGGACTGGCCAGCTCCTCCGCAGGAGCTGTGGGCAAACGTGCTCAGGGAAATCGAGGAAAGTCGCGACAGACAACTCCGTTCCCCTCCTCCTCTATTCCCGATGGTAAGACCCGCGCGTCGACGCCCATATCCACGCCGGGCACTTCAGCCAACCCAATAGATGTGGACCGCTTCCCCTCTCCTCTTCTCCCCGTCACCCCCGCTCACCCAACTCGCCCTCTTCGCTGTTTCACGTGCAACCAGACCGGTCACGTTCGCGTGGACTGCCCCCACTATGAGTGTCCGCTCTGTCGTATGACCGCCCCTGGCCACATTCAGGCCTGGTGTCCCCGACGGATCTGCCTCCTATGTGGAGAATTCGGTCACTGTGACGAATTCTGCCCCAAGCGGCGCAACCCTCTCGACGATGTCGACCTGACCGACTACGAGGTCAATGAGGGAGATCAGAGTGGTTAATGGAGTCTCGCAGGTGCTTCGACCGTACGAAGGGGGTAATGTTACGGTCTACGAAGGGGGTGTACTTTTTCCTTGTCCTTTTTCCTTGTCCTCGTCTTCCATAGACTCGTCCCTTCACCGTACGCGGTTGTATTCGTAGTGGAGTCGTCCTCCACCACTA
This sequence comes from Boletus reticulatus, assembly GCA_038093535.1. Taxonomy (NCBI): domain Eukaryota; kingdom Fungi; phylum Basidiomycota; class Agaricomycetes; order Boletales; family Boletaceae; genus Boletus; species Boletus reticulatus. The sequence goes on from JBBPSJ010000285.1 coordinate 18,781, forward strand.
CCAGATACGTTCTCTCGATCTCTTTCTCCTTTGGCTCACACGGCGCCCCGCCCATACCATATTAGGACTTCCGTTCCGTCTCCGCCACTGTCACCTTATTCAGACTTCGTAAGGCAGTGGCATAGCCTTTCCTTTTACGTTCGTAGATCGCTATCTCGTGCTGCGCACTCATAGCCTCTTGCTGCGGATAGCTGCGCATTCAACTGCGCTTTGCTGTGGATGCTGCGCATCCCTTTTATATCCTTCATCTAGATTAGGGGCCTACCGTATATATAGTCGTCGTCTCTCCCTGTATTTTCCCTAAGCTAGTTCTACGCAATACCAGCGTTGATCTTGCCTCACTTCCTCTGAGTTCCAGTGAGTCTTCGGATACCTGGAATAGGAGAGACCCACTTAGGCTTCGCATCGTCTCGAAGCTCGGCACTCGTCCTTGAGTTGAACTCCTCGCTACTTCGCTTATTCTTCGACCAGTATCGCAGCACGCTACGACAAGTCTACGCTGTGCATTACAGAAGACAAGTCTGTAGAGGAACGGAGGACGAGGACAAGCAAAAGGACTAGGAAAAAGTGTACCCCCTTCGTAGACCGTAACATTACCCCCTTCGTATGGTCGAAGCACCTGCGAGACTCCATTAACCACTCTGGTCTCCTTCGTTGACCTCGTAGTCGGTTAAGTCAACGTCGTCGAGAGGGTTGCGCTGCTTGGGACAGAATTCGTCGCAATGACCAAATTCCCCACAGAGGAGACAAATCCGTCGAGGACACCAGGCCTGAATGTGGCCGGGGGCAGTCATCCGACAGAGCAGGCATTCATAGTGGGGACAGTCGACGCGGACGTGCCCAGTTTGGTTGCACGTGAAGCAACGGAGGGGGCGAGTGGGACGAGCGGGAGTAGCGGGGAGGAGAGGAGAGGGGAATCGATCGACGTCTATTGGGTTGGTTGAAGTACCCGGCGCGGATACGGGCGTCGACGTGCAGGCCTTACCATTGGACATAGAGGGGGAGGGGAGCGGAGCTGTCTGTCGCGACTTTCCTCGATTTCCCTCAGCACGTTTGCCCACAGCTCCTGCCGAGGAGCTGGCCAGTCCGTATGGAATTGTTCGGTAACTCCGGTGGAGATTACGAGCAGTCCTTCAAGTGGGAGTTGGAGTGGAGGGTTGTTCTTGAGCGGGGAGTACGTTGGAGGGTTCGGGGGTAGGGGTTCCCCGAGGTCGGAGTGGGACGGAGGAGAGGAAGGAGAGGACGTCGGATAGGGCGGCACCAGGAACAGAAGGGTCGCCAGCTCCTCCAATAACTCCAGCACTTCCGCTTCGGGAAGGTGAGCGAGAGATCTCAGAAGGGGACGCGACGAGTAGGGGAATAGTGGATGAGGAGTGGGAGGACGGGGAGGACGAACGGGTAGTGGCGGGGGCGATGGTGGAGTCATCGTCCCAGATTGGAACGGGGGAATACCCATTTCCTCGGCTGTGTTCTCTTGCCCAGGGGTCGTTGTCCCAGGGGTGGTTTGGTCGGTCATCCAAGTAGTATCGTCGGAGGTGTGTAGGTAGGGAGTGGACGATTGGGCGCAGTATGTGCATGAACAGGTGACCGGGGAGTCCGCGAATGACATCGTCGAATCCATGGTCGGCACAGGCGTCAAGGATTGCCTCTCTGGAGGCGTGGATGGCCTGTCCCATGGCAGCGGCGTAGACAGGCAGGGTCCCATCTGTGAAGAGCTGGGCGTGGACAGTTCGGGCTGTGGCGTATGTGTGAAAGACGACCACCAGAGATTTGAGTATCGGAACGTCTCGGAAGGCAGGTACTGAGGGTATGGCGATAGCAGCGGCAGGGTTCTCGAGTATGGAAGCGTAGAGGATGCGGCGCGATACGATGGGGAGTCTGTGGAGTCGAAGGGGTACTGCGACATTGAGCGAGTGGGACATCAAGGGATTTCTGTTAGGACAAGATGGGAGGAGCGGCGGCTCGACTCGAAGATGATGACTGGTGGGAGTTACGAAGATGGAGGAAAGGCCAGGGGGTCCCTGCCTTTATACTCCTTAAGCAGGGTGACGGCGTGTCCAAGATTGGACTCTGGTTCCCAGGTGTTTTCGGAGGACGGGTATCCTTTCCACGAAACGAGGTAATGGCGGCGACGTGCGGAGCCCCGATGGGCTAAGATCTGTTCAATTTCAAACTCCTCTTCTCTGTCGATGAGATCTGGCGGAAGCGGAACAAAATTTGCTCCGTGTTCCACAGTCTCTCTATATGGGGTGAGAAGGGAGGCGTGGAAGGCGTTGTGGATTTTCCACGTTTGTGGGAGTCGCAGCTTGTACGAAACAGGTGATATTACCTGTGTAATTTCAAATGGGCCTTCCCGGCGCGGTGCAAGTTTCCGAGATGGGTATCGAAGTCTCAGGTTACAGCCCTCGAGCCATACCTTGTCTCCGACCCTCCATGGTTTAAAGCGGGAGGAAACGCGTTCCCTCATGTATCGTTGTGCCTTTTCGTGGGCGGCGGTGGCTTCCTTGCGAGCCTCATCGAGGTCTCCAAGGCGTTTTTCTAGTGTGGGGAGGAAGGTGGTTTTTCCTAAATTTGGGTAGGCTCTCAGCTCGTACCCCATCATCAATGAGAATGGTGTCTTTCCTGTTACCGAATGCACGGAGGAGTTATGACAGTACTCCGCCATTGGTAGGAGGTCCGACCATCGGGTGGCGTCCCCTTGGCAAAAGATCCGAAGATACGTCTCTAGCTCCTGATTGACCCGTTCCATTTCTCCGTCGGTTTGCGGATGATATGCGGAAGAAAGAAGGGGATCGTAATCCAGGAGTCTCGCCAGTTCCAGGGCAAAAGCCGAGGCGAACTGCGGACCGCGGTCAGAGATTATCTTGTCGTGGAGGCCAAATCGAGGGAAAATCTTTTCGAAGAAGAGCTGCGCGACCCCGCAGGCGTCCGCACTCTTGTGAGTTGGAGTGAAAATCACCCCCTTTGTAAGCCCATGGTCGACCATGACCATGACTGAATCATATCCTTTGGACGGCGGCAAGTCTGTAATGAGATCGACCGAGAGTGTTGCGAAAGGGCGAGTGGAGGCGACCGGAAGAGGGGTGAGAGGAGGGACGGTGTTGACTTTGTTAGCCTGGCAGACGGCACATCCTTGGATGAAGCGTCGGACGTAAGCCGTCAGACCTGGCCACCAATAGTCACGTTGTACCGCATTAACGGTTCGGTAGTAACCGCCATGACCACCCGCAGGCGAATCATGGAGAACGTGGAGGAGGTCGTTCCAGTGGCCCTCAGGCACATAAGCCTGATCCTTAAAATAGAGCAAACCATCGTCATACCGCCAATCGTGAATCGAGGAACGGGGAATTCCCGGTGTACCCTCGTGAAGTTTGCGCAGCTGGTCAATGACAAAGCCATCCACCGCAGTGGACGTGACGATGGCCTCTTGGAGGTCGAGGTCGATCCTTTTCAAAAACAGCTCCCCTGGCAATAAGGTCACTTCGGCGTTGTCGCCAGAAGTGTCCATATCATCCTTGCGCGAGAGAGCATCCGCGGGGCCCATGTTGGCGCCCGGTACATGTTGAAACAGGAGGTCATAGTCCTGTAGTGTAAGCATCCATCTAGCTTGCCGCCTAGAGAGCTTCCTGGGGTCCTTGAAATAGCACAGATTCTTGTGGTCTGTGAGCACAGTTACGGGCCGGCCGGTGCTGGTAAGGTAGTGCCGCCACTCCTCGAGTGCGCGGATGACAGCTAGTAGTTCCCTGTCATATATGTCGTAGTTACGTTCCGCCGGTGAGAACGTCTGGGATATGTAGCAGCAAGGGTGTAAGTCTCCGTTACCATCCTTCTGCATCAGCACGCCCCCAGTCGCGGTGAGCGAGGCGTCTGTCATGACGTAAAAGTCTTTTGAAGTATCCAGCATTGCAAGTACGGGTTTAGATGTGAAGGCCGTTCGGAGGAGGTCGAACGCCTTCTGTTGCTCGTGCGTCCAGGACCACAGCTGCCCTTTCTTTGTCAAATCCAAGATCGGTCTAGCAATTTCCGAGAAGTTCGGAATAAACTTGCGGTAAAAGTTGCAGAACCCTATAAATGAGCGGACTGCGCGAACCGAAGTAGGTGGTTCCCAGGTGGCGATTGCCGATAACTTGGTAGGGTCCATCGCAATGATACCCTCTTGGACGACCATCCCTAGTAGGAATTCAACCGAGGATGCGTCGAACGTACATTTTTCTAATTTGAGGCCGAGACGGTTGTCCCGTAACCGCTCTAGAACTCGCCTCGTTCGTTGGTGATGTTCCATAAGATCCCTAGAGTGGATCAACATATCATCCATGTAGATGATTAACCATCCTTCCACCACCATATCCTTGAATATAAAGTCCATGAACGACTGAAAAGTCGCAGGACTGTTGCACAGGCCGAAAAACATGACGAGAGGCTCGAAGAGGCCGAAGGGCGTAATGAACGCCGCCTTCCAGGCGTCTTTAGTCTTGATCCGGACGTTATTATAGCCCCAGCGAATATCCATCTTCGTGAAGTAGCGAGATCCCTTGAGCTGATCCATCAAGTCCCCAATGAGCAGGAGAGGGTACGCATTCTTGATGGTATGCTCGTTGAGATATCGGTAATCTTGGCAAGGGCGAAGATTACCATCCTTCTTGGAAACGAAGAAGAACGGGGAAGCCATAGGGGAATTCGATGGGCGAATACGTCCAGCCTTCAAGTGTTCGTCAATGAAGTCTTTACATGCCTCTCGCTCTTTAGGGTTAAGCGGGTAGGCCTTGGCAACCTTTGGTGTGAATGAGTCGTCTAGATCTATGCCGTGATCGAACGACCGGTAAGGCAGAAGGGGACCGTCGTCCTTCTTCTGGAAGACGTCCTTGAAGTCTTGGAAGTCCCGCGGGAGTTCCTTCTTGATTTTCTCTGCCCCTTGGGCTAGAGACGTCGATATTGTAGTTTTCTTAATGGAGCGCCCGTCTGTTACGGTCTACGAAGGGGGTACACTTTTTCCTAGTCCTTTTGCTTGTCCTCGTCCTCCGTTCCTCTACAGACTTGTCTTCTCACCATACGTGGTTGTATTCGTAGTGGAGTCGTCCTCCACGATTACCAGATACGCTCTCTCTCTCTCTCTCTCTCTTTTGACTCACACGGCGCCCCGCCCATACCACACTAGGACTTCCGTTCCGTCTCCGCCACTGTCACCTTATTCAGACTTCGTAAGGCAGTGGCATAGCCTTTCCTTTTATATTCGCTATTTGCTATTTCGTGCTGCGCACTCATAGCCTCCTTACTGCGGATAGCTGCGCATTCAACTGCGCTTTACTGCGGATGCTGCGCATCCCTTTTATATCCCTCATCTAGATTAGGGGCCTACCGTATATATAGTCGTCGTCTCTCCCTGTATTTCCCTAAGCTAGTTCTACGCAATACCAGCGTTATTTCTACGCCTCACTTCCTCTGAGTTCCAGTGAGTCCTAAGGATACCTGGAATAGGAGAGACCCGCTTAGGCTTCGCATCGTCTCGAAGATCGGCACTCGTCCTTGAGTTGAACTCCTCGCTATCTCGCTTATTCTTCGACCCGTATCGCAGCACGCTACGTCAAGACTACGCTGTGCGTTACACCGTCCAGCTCGTTTTCTTCATCCTCCTCACAGTGTATGAGCTCTGGCATGTCCTCCCGCTGCGTGGTCGGGTCCATGTCAGGTACCATCAGGTCACATTTCGGCGGGTCGACGCGTTGCTTCCACCACAGAGCGTTGCGTTTGTGTAATTTGGTGACCTGGCATTTCCTATTGAAGACGTTAATTGTATAGGCCGCAGCAACTTCGTCTTCGCGGCCGGTGACGGTCGATTCCGCCTCTTTAATCCAAACCACTCCTCTCTCCCAGTTTATGGTCGGGTTTACGTCCCGGAGCCAAGGGAGTCCTAGTATGATGTCATCCTTGCCACAGTCAATAACAAGGAAATCTCGGGTCTCTATTGTTTCCCCGAGTTTCATCACTACTCTTGCCTGTTTTCTGATCAGGCCGTTTTTGTTGGGAGTTCCATCAACGTTGCTCACCCGCAGGGGAGTCTTGAGTCGTGTAGTGGGAATGTCGCACGCCACTACCGTAGCATAGTCGATAAAGCAACCAGTTGCCCCGGAGTCGATAAGGGCTTTTGTGTCAACGCTTTTGAACACAGTGCGATCAGGTGGGTAGAGGGTGACGGGAATAGATATGGATTGCGAAGCACCACCTGATACAAACACTGGAGATAACCTATGAGAAAAATTATTGGCTAGAGATGACGTTGACCCATCCCTGCCCATCAAAAACCCTGGTCTGTTCCAGGTGTTCCGAGCCACGTGTCCTGGTCGGGTCCAGGTATCTCACATGCTCCTTCGCAGAAACCAGACGTAGTCTGTGTGCGGTGTCCACAGAAACCGTTGTTTGCCGTATGTGGGTTGGCGTGGTCGGTTCCACGTCCGAGCGACTTGTTCCGGTCGGTTCCGGATATCGCAAGTGCCCCTGCCTCTTCACTCACTCCTGCCCGTGCCACTCTGATTCCGTGTTTGACTGTGTTTCTGATGGCAGTTTCTTGTGAAGAAGGTTGCGGTCCAAGCCCCATCCCTTGACCCTTGGGAGTAGCTGCGTCCGTGTCCACCAATGATTGGACATCATCATATGGGTACGTGCCAGGATAATGATCCTGGGCTTTCTCTGAGGTGGCGTCCCAGAGCTCCGCCGGCGCGATAGCGGAGAACCTATTGTTCCATGGTCCAGATCGTACAGCCCTGGCTCGTGGTGCTGCCCTGATCGCTTCCTTTTGGCACTCTTGGTAAGTGGCCGTTCTTACCTCAGCCATGGCCTGGTAGCCAGCCTCCTCGTCCGCAGACGAGCGCACCCCTCCCGGGCCCCAGCGTGTTTCCCCCGTCCCGCGCCGAGTTCATCATCCTCCTCCATTGTGGTGGTGGTCCGTGCCCGTCGTTGCGGGACTTTGTAAGTAGGACGTGCGGTGCGTCCGGAGGATGTGGTCGGGCGGGGACGTGTGGTCCGGTCGGTTCCGGATCCCTTGTGGTTGGAAGACCTACAGCCAACCTGGTGACAAATGAAGCATTGATTCTTCCGCATATACTCAGCGCGCTGAGTCGGCGATAGTCGTACGGCATCTACGTCCATCGCGTACGGGTCTCTGTGCGATCGAGGAGAGGGAGCCGGTATATGTGGCACTCCCTTTCGTAAGTCTCCAATCCTCCTCAGTTGTTGAGAGAATTGGCCCGCCTTCTTTATCCAATCCTGGTAGCTGTCGGGAATCTTGTCGCACGAGAGGATCATCGTGGCAAGTCTGGGGCTGAGGCCATGGATAAACCACTCCACTAGAGCGTGCTTGTCAACGATACCTGACTTCTCGGCGAGAAGTTGGAATTGCGAAGCGTAGGTAGTGAACCCATCGCTCCACGCTCCCTCGGTATCCTTTCCAGCAGTTTGATGGAGTTTTGAAAGGTCTATCCTTGCCTTGGCTGCTACATCGTAGGGGGAAAAGGCGGTCTCGAAAGCTTCTTTAATCTTGTCGAAGGTCTTTTCACTGTCGGCGATAGCCGAGTTTGCGAGCTTCATCAACCATCCTTCAGCAAATGTCTTTCCCCGGCCCTTACTAATCTTGTTGAGGAAAGTAAGGGACTTTGTCATGTCGGTAAAGAGTGCTTTGTTGATGGTGAAGTACGCGTTCATCGAGAGGAGCCATCTGTTGGCGTCCTCTGCCTCCCCGGAAAAGTCCTCGGGAAGGCCGGCCTTTATTTCTGAAACCATTTCGTCTTCTAGAGCCGGGTCAATGTCAATGTCCTCCTGCGCGGTCGGTTCCGGGTCAGGGTCGTGAAAAACAAGAGGAGGGTCCTCGCTAAGGACAACGTTGGGAGTAGAGGGGGCAGCTAATTCAGAGGTAGATGGGAGGGCGTCCGAGTCTCTTCCCTGGCTCCTGTTAAGTTCCGCTAGTTGCTGTTGGACTTGTCTGTAATGAGCGATACGATCCGGAGGGGAGTACCGGTCAGGTAGGACAATGTGAAACGGGTGTCCGTCAGGAAGAAGGTGGATACGGGGGAGCGGGGTGGAAGAAGACACGGTTGGTGGAGAGGGTGGCGGGGAATCTGAAGGCGCTCTGAATCTGCCGATTCGGGAAATGTCGGAGTGGGGGAATGTCCTCTACGTGAAAGTAGGGACAAGGGGAAAAGCTAGTTCTTTTGTAACGCACAGCGTAGACTTGTCGTAGCGTGCTGCGATACGGGTCGAAGAATAAGCGAGGTAGCGAGGAGTTCAACTCAAGGACGAGTGCCGAGCTTCGAGACGATGCGAAGCCTAAGCGGGTCTCTCCTATTCTAGGTATCCTAAGGACTCTCTAGAACTCGGAGGTGGTGAGGCAAGATCAACGCTGATATTGCGTAGAACTAGCTTAGGGAAAATACAGGGAGAGACGACGACTATATATACGGTAGGCCCCCTAATCTAGATGAAGGATATAAAGGGATGCGCAGCATCCGCAGTAAAGCGCAGTTGAATGCGCAGCTATCCGCAGTAAGAGGCTATGAGTGCGCAGCA